>CAUYON010047618.1:0-44378 GCA_963573935.1 Arctocebus calabarensis
ATCCTATAATTCCTTTACTAGGTATATACCCAGAAGAACAAAAATCACATTATAACAAAGATATCTGTACCAGAATGTTCATTGCAGCCCAATTCATAATTGCTAAGTCATGAAAGAAGCCCAAGTGCCCATCAACCCACAAATGGATTAATAAACTGTGGTACACGTACACCATGGAATATTATACAGCCTTAAAGAAAGATGGAGACTTTACCTCTTTTGTGTTTACATGGATGGAGCTGGAACATATTCTTTTTAGCAAAGTATCTCAAGAATGGAAGAAAAAATATCCAATGTACTCAGCCCTACTATGAAGCTAATTTAAAGGTTTCATGTGAAGTCTATAACCCAACTGTAGCACAAGAATATGGGAAGGGAGGGGAGGGGGGAGATTGGGGTGGAGGAAGGGTAATTGTTGGGGCCTCGCCTATGGTGCATCTTAGAGGGGTACAAGCGGAACTTACTAAATGCAGAATATAATGTCTTCATACAATAACTAAGAAAATGCCATGAGGGTTATGTTGAGCAGTTTGATGAAAACATTTCAGATTGTATATGAAACCAGCACATTGTGCCCCTTGATTGCACTAGGGTATGCAGCTATGATTTAATATTAAAAAAAAAAAGAGGCTTAGGGAGGCAATGAGAAAACACACCCAATTGACACCTGACTCCATAGAGCGTCAGATTATTTTAAAAGACAAATTTATCACTCAAGCGGCACCAGACATTCAAAGAAAACCCCAGAAAAACCCCAGAACCCTCTTAGAGGGTTCCACTTGTACCCCTCTAAGATGCACCATAGGCATGGCCCCACCAATTACCCTTCCTCAGATCATAACCTGGAGCATCTTCTTAAAACGGCCACTATGGCCTTTTATAACCAAGATCTAGAGAGAAAGGAGGAAAAGAGAGAAAGGAGCAGAAAAGAATGACAGCTCTAGTAATGGCACTCCAACAAACAACCAACCTTCAGGGGCAGAGGGAAACCAGAGCAGCTAAAAACAAGTGCTTCCAATGTGGTCAGACTGGCCACTTAAGAAAAGACTGCCCCCAGCAACACCACTGGCTGGGCAAGCCACCTGGCCCCTGTCCAGAATGCAAGGGTGACCACTGGAGGGTAGCTTGTCCCCAGAGGCGAAGGCCTACTGGGACAGTGACCCCATCGGAGCCCAAACTGGACTGAAGGTGCCTGGGGCAAATTCTTATGGCTCCAGCTTGTGTCATCACCCCTCAAGAGCCCTAGGTTTGCCTTACAGTGTAGCACCAGGAGATAAAATTTCTTTTGGACACTGGAACAACCTTTTCTGTACTTCTCTCTAGCCTTGGTCTTTTATCCACCAAATCCATAACTCTACAGGGGTGTCTGGAAAGCCAGTTACCAAATTTTTCTCCCAGTCTTTAAGCTGCAATTGGAATGACTTGCTGTTCTCTCATGCCTCGCTAATCATGCCTGAAAGTGCTGCTCCCCTTTTGGGGAGGGACATACTAACTAGAGCAGGAACTTTTCCCTCCTGGAGATCTAGTCATGATCAAAACTCTTCCCTCTGATTCACCTTCCCTAACCCCAACTTGGGAAGTCCCCTTTCCTGTTATCTTGTCTTCTTGTACAGCTGTTAAAGTTATAGGAATTGATTCCTGCATACATTATTCATGAGTAAAATCCTGGAAACCTCCATCTTCAATGGAGGCGGACAGTGAAGATAGCCAACCACAGATCAGCTACACTTGTGAGCCAAAAGAAAGTTTGAAGTTATTATTTAGGAAACAGCAAAAATGTTCCCAATACGGTTTTCTTTTAGCATCACTGAATAAGTGCTTCTGACCTGATGCTACTCTACCTTTGCCTATTACTGATTATACTAATGAGATTTGTGCTTTTCAGAAATGTCATCAAGCCACACGCAATAAAGATGGTTCCAGTCCATGAACCGCTGTATCACTCTCCCTCAGGAGAAACCCTAACTGCCCCCTTCTATCTTCGCCCGATTCAGCAGGAAGCAGTTAGATCGAGTCTCGGAGAGGGAGAATTGATGCAGGACATCTCGTGCTCTAGCCCGCTCAGCAGAGCTGGCGGACCTGCCGCCTCCTTGGCGGTGTCGGTGCTGCGGCAGCCAGCTGAAGAGACAGTGGGCTGGATGACAGGCAAGGAGGTACCTCCAACCCCCACCAGCGGCTCCAATAGCCAAAAAGGCTGGACAACTGCCGAGACACCTGTGCCTTGGTGTCTCCTTCACTTCACACTTAGGACTAAATGTGGAACCCCCATTTCCTATGCCTAGGTCAATTTCTTATGAATTTCCTAGGCCTCAATTCCATGAACGAACTGTATCCATTCATTGATACATTCATTCACCTTGCCCCTGGTGGAAGGGACTGTATTCATTCGTTTCCTGGCCAAGGAACCCATACACCTATATATACCCTGAGACTAAAGGCCTAAAGGAGGAGACGGGGAAAGACCGGAGAGAAACGGAGAGAGCTTCTCTCTCCCCACTAGAATTCTCTCCCTCTACCAGGAGCCTTAGTATTTTCTGTGAATAAATTCTGTCTTACCACTAGGGGGTGAGGGGAAATAATGTAATGAAGAATAATAAAATACATGTTAATTAAAAAAAAAAAAAGAATGATAACTTCTAGGCAAACACATATGAATTTTTAAAGAAAAGATAATGATGGCTGGACATGGTGAACTGGTGCATTGATGTAATGCAAGAGCCATGAGTTGTTGGTCAAGATTTTCAGTTAAGATTTTCTATCAATGTTTACTTGGTCTGCTATGCTTCTCACAGTCAGCTGACAGTTTTGATACACAATTCAACAAATTTTTGCAATGTTTTCATCACTTCTGCCCATGGTGGCAAGTTTGTGAACTGAATTAGGTATCAACTTGACTGGATCACAGAGTGCCCAGATATTTGGTTAAACATTATTTCTAGGTGTGTCCGTGGGATGTTTCCAGATAAGATTATCATTTGAATAGGATTGGATAAAGCAGATGGTCTTTCCAAGTGTGGGTAGGCATCATACTCTGTTGGGGGCCTGAATAGAACAAAAAGGGGAAGGAAGGGAGAATTTGCCCTTTCTGCCTGATTCCTTGAGCTAGGACACCAATCTTCTCCTTCTCAGACTGAAACTCATACTCACAGCTTCCCTGGGTCTCCAGCTTCCAGACAACAAATTGTGGGACTTCTCAGCCTCCATAATCACATGAGCCAATTCTGTATTTACATATGGTGTTAATACTATTTTTCATAGTACATGGCTGGATACTTTCTGGACAGCTCTTATGTATAAACCGTTTCTCTGAACTGATGAATATATGGTCATAATATCAATACATGTTTTTTTTTTAAGTGATTTTACTTTTTCTTTGCCTTTTTGTTTGACTTCTCCCTCCCCCAACATTTCCCACCCCACCCCTAGTTAACCCAGGCCAACACTCTGGTATGTTTCTTTCCATATTTTACCCTTTTATAAACAAGAATAAAATCTATATTGGAGATATATGCAAATGTAGATATATACCCAGAATGTGTTTAGTGTTTGATTTTTTTTTTTTTTTTTAGACAGAGTCTCACTCTCCTCCTGGCTAGAGTGTCATGGCATCGTTGTAGCTCACAGCAACATTAGTCTCTTGCACTCAAGAGAGCCACCTGCCTCAGGTTCTCAAGTAGCTGAGAGGACAAGTGCCTGCCACAATGCCCTGCTAGTTTTTCTGTTTTTAGTAGAGACCAGGTCTCGATTTTGCCCAGGCTGGTCTGGAACTCCTGAGCTCAAGCCATCCACCTGCCTTGGCCTGCCAGAGTGCTAGGACTACAGGTTGTGAGCCACCGCACCCACCTAGTGTTTGATTTTTAATCATTGTGTTGCAGGAAAATGAGGCCCAGTGAAGAGAAACATCTGAATATCTGTGTTTAAAACGGCTGGGCGGCACCTGTGGCTCAGTGAGTAGGGCGCCGGCCCCATATACCGAGGGTGGGCAGGGTTCAAACCCAGCCCAGCCGAAGTGCAACAAAAAAATAGCCAGGCGTTGTGGCGGGGGCCTGTAGTCCCAGTTACTTCGGAGGCTGAGGCAAGAGAATCACCTAAGCCCAGGAGTTGAAGGTTGTTGTGAGCTGGGAAGCCACGGCACTCTACCAAGGGAGACAAAGTGAAAAGAAAAAAAAAAAAAGACAAAGGGCTTTATTTCAGCCAGTGGGTGGACTGGAGTGCAAAAATGGCTGAGCTCCCCCGTGGCTTTGTGTTTTCCCTTTTATCTCCAGCCAAGGGTTCCTTGTCCACGGGTACCTTTCTCATTGGTCAGTTTGAATCAAGCTGGAGAAGGCAGGTGCAGGCTTTTACAGAAGCAGAAGCAAGCATTAGTTTTAAGGTCCCAGTAAGTTTTTACAAATTCCTAACACCTGAGTCCTCCAAAGGGCGGATTTTGCAGGAGTGTCTTTGGGCTCCTGTGAGAAGCCTTTGTTTTTGAGACAGAGTCTCACTTTTGTCACCCTTGGTAGAGTACCTGGCATCACAGCTCACAACAACCTTCAATTCCTGGGCTTAGACTATTCTCTTGCCTCAGCCTGCCAAGTAGCTGGGACTACTGGCACCCGCCACAACGCCCGGCTATTTTTTGTGGCAGTTTGGCTGGGAGCAGGTTTGAACCCACCACCCTCAGTATATGGGGCTGGCGCCCTACCCACTGAGCCACAGGCGCTACTTTGAGAAGCCTTTGTTTTTTTAGATTTTTTTTTTTTTTTGAGACAGAGCCTCAAGCTGTCACCTGGGTAAAGTGCTGTGACATCACAGCTCACAGCAACCTCCAATTCCTGGGCTCAAGCGAGTCTCCTGCCTCTGCCTCCGAAGTAGCTGGGACTACAGGCACCCGCCCCAATGCCCGGCCATTTTTTTGGTTGCAGCCGTCATGGCTGTTTGGTGGGCCTGGGCTGGATTCGAACCCGCCAGCTCAGGGGTAGTGGCTGGCACCTTAGCCTGTTGAACCTCAGGCGCTGAGCCTGTTTTTTTATCTTTTTTTTTTTTTTTTGGAGAGACAGAGTCTCATTTTATCGCCCTCGGTGGAGTGCCCTGGTGTCACACAGCTCACAGCAACCTCCAATTACTGGGCTTAGGTGATTCTCTTGCCTCAGCCTCCTGAGTCACTGGGACTACAGGTGCCCGCCACAACGCCTGGCTACTTTTCTGAAAGTTCGACCGAGGCCGGGTTTGAACCCACCACCATTGTTATATGGGGCTGGCACCCTACTCAATGACCCATAGGCGCTGCCCGAGCCTGATTTTTTAGATCTTATTTTTTCCAGGTATACTCTCTCAATTGCTTTTACCAAATGCACTTTTATTTTCTTGTTCAACACCTTGAGAAACTCTTCAACTATTGTAGCCCCAGTTCACTCTTTTAGTGGCTAAAAGAGTGTGGAGGCTCTGTGGGCCTTTGCTTTTTTCACAGTTTTATGCCAACATGAACACTGGTACAATAAATCTTTCATGGGATCTATGGAATGGAGTCTCATGGATAGATTGCTGAGCTGAACCATGGAAGAATTCTCAGTTT
Source organism: Arctocebus calabarensis (assembly GCA_963573935.1). Classification (NCBI taxonomy): domain Eukaryota; kingdom Metazoa; phylum Chordata; class Mammalia; order Primates; family Lorisidae; genus Arctocebus; species Arctocebus calabarensis. The sequence continues at coordinate 5,555 of CAUYON010047618.1, forward strand.
TACTAGAAGTTAGCTAAGTTTTTTAAAATTAGCATATATTAAATAATGTTTGGACACAAAATTATGTATGAAAATTCCTGTTTTCCTATACTCCCATCATCAACAGGTATTGAAAGCATTTTTAATCTTTGCCAGACTAATGGATAAAGAGATATAGTAGTATACATTTAGTTGCATTTTCCCAACCTTTTAGTCAGATTAAGAAACATCTTTTGTTTGTTGGCCATTGGAGTTTTTCTTTTATGAATTGCCTCTTTATATGCTTAGCTCTTTTTTTTTTTTTTTTTTTTGTGGTGTTGTTGGTCCCTTTCTTGATTTGTAAAAACCCTTTGTATGGGCAACATTAAGTGCTATTGTTTTCTGCTTTGCAGATTTTTTTTTCTGAATCCTGTCTTTGTCTCTGCACTTTGTCCACAGCATCTTTTGGCATGCTCACATTTAAATAGTCACACATGCCTGTTTTTCTCTTCATGACTTCTACATTTTTCAGTCTTGGTTAAGATCTTCTCATCTTTTACAGTTCCTCACAATATCCTCATTATGGATTTTTTGTTTGTTTGTTTTTGTGGGGGGGTTTACATTTAAGAGTTTGATCCTTCTGGAATTTATTTTGGAGGCTAGTGTAAGAGACAAGCCCAGCTGCATTTTCTTCCCGATGGTACTGAGCTGAGTGTGGCACTCTCATCACAGAAACCTGCCCGTTCCTGCCAAATTGAAATGCTTGGTGTGTCATACAGTAAACCTTCAAATAAATTGAGGTCCAGCTCTGTGTTCCTAATTTGGCTCCTGGATCTATTTGTCTTGTCCTTTTTTCAATACCATATTGAATCAATTATAATGTTCTTATGATGGTTTCTTTTTATTTATTTTTTTTTTTGGAGACAGACTCTTACTTTGTTGCCCTTGGTAGAGTGCTGTGGCATTACCACTCACAGCAACCTCCAACTCCTGGGCTCAGGCTGACACCACGAGTAGAGTGCCATGACATCACAGCTCACAGCAACCTCCAGCTCTTGGGCTTAGGTGATTCTCTTGCCTCAGCCTCCCTAGTAGATGGGACTACAGGCGCCCGCCACAACGCCCAGCTATTTGTTGTTGTTGTTGCAATTCTCATTGCTGTTTATGATGGCTGCAGCTGGGTTCAAACCCACCACCCTTGGTATATGGGACCAGCACCCTACTTACTGAGCCACAGGCACTGCCCAATGGTTGTTTCTTTTTTCTTTTTTTTTTTTGGAGACAGAGTCTCACTTTGTCACCCTTGATAGAGTACAATGACATCATAGCTCACAGCAAACTCAAACTCTTGAGCTCAAGCAATTCTCTTGCCTTAGCGTCCACAGTAGCTAGACTACAGGTGCCCGCCACAATGCCCAGCTAATTTTAGAGATGAGGTCTCGCTGTGTTTGAGACTGGTCTCAAACCTATGAGCTCAGGCAATCCACCTGCCTCAGTCTCCCAGAGTGCTAGGATTACAGGTATGAGTCACCATGCCCAACCTCTTATGATGGTGTCTTTCTGGTAAGGCAAGGCCACCTCACCATTCTTACACATATGTTTTGGCAATTCCCAGGTTTGTGTTTTTTTTTTTCTTTTGAGACAGTCTCAAGCTGTCGCCCTAGGTAGAATGCCGTGGCGTCATAGCTCATAGCAACCTCCATCTCTTGGGCTTAGCAATCCTCTTGCCTCGGTTTTTCTATTTTTAGTAGAGACGCTGTCTTGATTTTGCTCAGGCTGGTCTTGAACTTGTGAGCTCAAGCAGTCCACCCACATCAGACTCCCAGAGGTTGAGGATTACAGGCGTGAGCCACCATGCCTGACCTTTTTTTTTTTTTTTTTTTTTTTTTTGATACAGATTATAAATCTTTTGCCCTGGGTAGAGTGCTATGGCCTGATAGCTCATAGCAACCTCAAACTCTTGGGCTCAAGCGATCCTCTTGCCTCAGTTTGCTAAGTACCTCGGACTAAGTGCCTGCCGTAACACCTGTCTGTCATTAGCGAGGAAGGGGTCTGGCTCTTGCTCAGGTTGGGCTGGAACTCCTGAGCTCAAGCAATCCACCTGCCTCAGGCTCCCAGAGTGCTAGGATTACAGATGCAAGCCACCAAGCTCAGCCCCAGTTTTGCATTATTCAAGATAAACATTAGGATCATTTAAACCAATTAAAAGAGGCCCGGTGCCTGTGGCTCAACAGGCTAAGGCACCAGCCACGTACACCTGAGCTGGCGGGTTTGAATCAAACAACAATGATGCCTGCAACCAAAAAATGGCCGGGCGGAGGCAGGAGACTGGCTTGAGCCCAGGAATTGGTGGTTGCTGTGAGCTGTGATGCCATGGCACTCTATCCAGGGAGACAGCTTGAGGCTCTGTCTCAAAAATAAATAAATAAACCAATCAAAAGAGAAAATGTGTTAGAATTCTAATAACTCCTTATTCCCCTCCCATCCCCTAGCAACCTCTATTCTACTTTTTATCTGTATGAGTTTGCCTATTCTAGGTACCTTAAATAAATAGAATCATACAATATTGGTCCTTCTATGTCTGGCTTATGTCTCTAAGCATAATGTGACGTAAAGGCCATTCCACATTGTAGCATATGTCAAAATTTCATTCCTTTTTATGGCTAAATGATATTCCATTGTTGATGAACATTTGAATTGCTCCACATTTTTGTGATTGTGAATAATGCAACTATGAAGATGGGTGCACAAATATCTGTTGGTTCCCATGTTTAATTCTTTTGGATATATGCGTAGAAGTGGAATTGCTTGGTCATGTGGTACTTCTAGGTTTAACTTTTTTTTTTTTTTTGTAGAGACAGAGTCTCACTTTATTGTGTTCAGTAGAGTGCCATGGCTTCACACAGCTCGCAGCAACCTCCAACTCCTGGGCTTAGGCGACTCTCTTGCCTCAGCCTCCTGAGTAGCTGGGACTACAGGTGCCCGTCACAACACCTGACTATTTTTCTGTTTTTCAGTTCACCCTTCGGTATTTAGGGCCAGTGCCCTACTTGATGAGCCACAGGCACCGCCCTATGTTTAACTTTTTGAAGAACTTCCAGACTATTTTATACATGGTTATACCATTTCTATTCCCACCAGCAGTGCACTAGAGTTCCAATTTCTCCATATACTCACTAACACTTATTTTTCATTATTTTTTGAATTGAGGGTTTAATTTTAATAATTACTCAGATTATGTCAAGTTTGAATGCTCTATGGCTAAAGTTAATAAGTACATATTCTAGACATTTGATTAAAATATGGCTTGGCGCCTGTGGCTCAAGCAGCTAAGGCACCACCCACATGCACCAGAGCTGGCAGGTTCGAATCCAGCTCGGGCCTGCCACACAACAATGACGGCTGCAACCAAAAAATGGCCGGGCGTTGTAGAGGGCGCCTGTCATCCCAGCTACTTGGGAGGTGGAGGCAGGAGACTCACTTGAGCCCAAGAATTGGAGGTTGCTGTGAGCTGTGATGTCACAGCACTCTATCCAGGGTGACAGCTTGAGGCTCTGTCTCAAAAAATAAAAGACTTGAAAGACATATCAAACATAGACAATACTTACTCTGGCAGCACATATACTCAAATTAGAACTATGCAGAGAACTATGCATGGCCCCTAAATAGGGGTGACATTCATGTTCATAAATTGTTCTGTACTAAGAAAATAGATCTTGGGCAGTGCCTGTGGCTCAAATGAGTCAGGCGCCAGCCCCATATGCTGGAGGTGACGAGTTCAAACCCAGTCCCGGCCAAAAACTGCCAAAAAAAGAAAATAGATCTTGGTTCGGCTCCTGTAGCTCAGTGAGTAGGGCGCCAGCCACATACACCGAAGCTGACAGGTTCAAAACCCAGCCAGGGCCAGCTGAAACAACAATGACAAGTGCAACAAAAAAAATAGCTGAGTGTTGTGGTGGCACCTGTAGTCCCAGCTACTGAGGAAGCTGAGGCAAGAGAATTGCTTGAGCCCAAGGGTTGGAGGTTGCTGTGAACTGTGAAGCAACGGCACTCTACCAAGGGCAGCATAGTGAGACTTTGTCTCAAGAAGAATAAAATAAAATTAATTCAAAATGGGTCATAAAGTTAAAACTATAAAACATTTAGCAAAAACATAGGAAGTGAACTTAGGGTGGGCAAAGATTTTTCTGATACGAAATAATAAGCAGGCTCGGCACTTGTGGCTCAAGCGACTAAGGCACCAGCCACATACACCTGAGCTGGCAGGTTCAAATCCAGCCGGGGCCTGCCAAACAACAATGACAGCTGCAACTAAAAAATAGCTGGACGCTGTGGCGGGCGCCTGTAGTCCAGCTACTTGGGAGGCGGAGGCAGGAGAATCGCTTGAGCCCAGGAGCTGGAGGTTGCTGTGAGCTGTGATGCCACAGCACTCTACCCAGGGCAATAGCTTGAGGCTCTGTCTCAAAAAAAAAAAAAAGAAAAGAAAAGAAGGAAATAATAAGCAGGGTGGCGCCTGTGGCTCAGTGAGTAGGGCGCCGGCCCCATATACTGAGGGTGGCAGTCTGGAACCTGGTGCCAGCCAAACTGCAACAACAAAAAAAAATAGCTGAACATTGTGGCAGGCGCCTACAGTCCCAGATACTCAAGAGGCTGAGGCAAGAGAATTGCCTAAGCCCAAAGCTGGAGGTTGCTGTGAGCTGTGATGCCACAGCACTCTACCAAGGGCCACAAAGGGAGACTCTGTCTCTAAAAAAAAGAAAAAAGAAAAATAAGCATAAATCATAAAAAAATTGGTGAGATAAATAAAAACCTTCCATTTGCAAAAAAGATATGGTTAGTAAAGTGAAAAGGCTAGACTGGGAGAAACTTTTTGCAATACACATATCACAAAGTCAAAAAACTTGTATCCAGAATGTATAAAAAACTCTAAAACCTCAATAACAAAACAAAATAAAAACATTGAATACAAACTTCACAATAGAGGATACATGAAGCCAGACATGAAAGAGTACATATCATGTGATTCCATTTTTATGAAGTTTGAGGAAAGATAAATCAAATTTTTAGTGTTAGAAAGCGTTATCATTGGCTCAGCCCCCATAGCACAGCGCCAGCCACATACACCAAGGCTGGGGGGTTCAAACCCAGCCAGGCCAACTAAAAAACATTGACAACTGCAACAAAAAGTAGCCAGGCGTTGTGGCAGGTGCCTGTAGTCCCAGCTACTTGGGAGGCTTAGGCAAGAGAATCGCTTAAACCCAAGAGTTTGAGGTTGCTGTGGGCAATGATATGACAGCACTCTACCCAGGGCAACATAGTGAGATTCTGTCTCAAAAAAAAAAAAAAGAAAGAAAGAAAGAAAAGAAAAGAAAAAGAAAGCAGATCATTGGTTACTTGGGGCAAGGAATAGGAGTGAGTTTTGACCTGGTAAAGGAGGCCATTTTGGGGTGTTGGAAATGTTCTTTATCTTGACTTTGGTGATACATACATGGATGCAAGGATTTGTCAAAACTCATTGAACTGAAAAAAATAGCACTTGGTTAAGCTTCTGGTGAAAAAAGTTCATTGAACTGTACACTTAAATCATATGCATTTCTTTTCTTTTTTTTTTTTTTTTTTAGACAGAGCCCCAAGCTGTCGCCCTGGATAGGGTGCCATGGCATCACAGCTCACAGCAACCTCCAATTCCTGGGCTCAAGCGAGTCTCCTGCCTCCGCCTCCCAAGTAGCTGGGACTACAGGCGCCCGCCACAACGCCCGGCTATTTTTTTTGGTTGCAGCCGTCATTGTTGTTTGGCGGGTCCTGGGGCTGGATTCGAACCCGCCAGCTCAGGTGTACGTGGCTGGCGCCTTAGCCCGTTGAGCCACAGGCGCCGAGCCCAGGTGTGAGTTTTAAACCCACCTGAAGGGTGAGCCTGGCCTTTCCTTCCTTCGCTCCCACTTCTGCTCCTTCCCTTCCTCTGCTACCAGCTCCTCCCCCGCTCTAGTTGCTCCTCCCCTTCTTGGTTCCCTCTCCTCCTCCACATGCTTTTGAATTGGCTGATGCATGACCCACCCCCTCAGGATATTTGAATTTTATTAGGGGAATTTTGAAAGGAAATTAGACAAAAAAAAAAGAGAGAGAGAGCGAGAAAGAAAGGAAAGAATGGATGAGGGAGAGAAGGAAAGAAGGAAGGAAGGAGGGAGGGAGGGAATAAAGAAATCTGAGGACAGTCTTTCCTCTTCCCCCATCTTCCCAATGAAGAATAAATTCATGAATAATAACAATCATCTTGGTGTTAGTCTGTTGCTTTTATGTGTGTGATCTGAGTTGATCCTTGTATACTATCATATGCCTCATGTAGTGTGGGGTAAGTGTGGATTGCCTTCCAGTGAAGAGGCTGTACTTCAGCAAAGCTAAGTGATTTGATTAAGGTCCCACAGCCAATAAATGGCAGAGATGGGATCAGAACTCAGGTCCAACACGTCTCTGTCTAGTTCTCTGTGTGTCCCCATGTTCCCTCCCAGGAGCTGCCCTGGGCCTGCTGTGATTCCAGACATGTTACAAGCATCATTTCCCAACTTAGAAGTGAGGTGCCTCTCGCCCAGGGCAGCCCTGATAGCCCCATTCCACCTTGCAGGCATCGATTACCAAGTGAAGACGGTGAATGTAGACAACTCCCAGGTGGCCCTGCAGCTGTGGGACACAGCTGGCCAAGAGAGGTGAGGAGCTGCCCCTGAACTCCTGGGCTCCAGAGGGAAGGCCATGCACCCCTGACCTCTGGCCCTTTGGTGGCAGGTATCGTTGCATCACCCAGCAGTTCTTCAGGAAGGTCGATGGTGTCATCGTCATGTACGACCTCACAGCCAAGCAGTCGTTCCTGTCGGTGCGGCAGTGGCTGAGCAGTGTGGAGGTGAGCTGGTCTCCTGGAACACTTGTGCTCAACTGTTGCTTATCCCTTCTTCTCGGCCCATTCCCACCTAGGCCTCTGCACTCTCAAACCTCATTCAGAACTCACCTTCTCCAAACGATCCAATTCAGCTGAGTTCCGAGCACCAGGCCAGTTACTGGACATCCGGAAATAAACAAGACAGACACTGTCCCTGCCCTCATAGAAAGAGGGGACATGAAAAATACATATTACGCTAGTAATTGTGTCACAACTGTGTTTTTATGAGTGACTGAGATTGGGTGAGGAAGAGGGCACCGAGTGGAATGTCAAGAGAATCAGTATCTAGAATGAGTCACAGCTGAATTCTAACTTCAGTCTCACCACCACTTCCCTATCCCATGTAGCTTTCTAGCCCCAGTGGGCTCAGCTGTGGATTGAGAGCCATGCCATGCAGGGTTTGGGGCTCCCTGTTTCTCAGAACTGTGACCACCATACCTTTCCCAGCCATACCTTTGCTCAAACCCAGCCCCGGCCAAGGCAGTTAATCCACAACGTGAGGGCTCTAAGCTCCCCCCAGGACCAAGGGTCCTAGCAGGGCCCAACAGCAACTGTGTTCCTTTTGCCTTCTGTATTATCTCCAAGACCCTACATTCTTGAATCCTACTTGCAATATTTTGCTTTGCAAGTACTTTTTTTACTACTGGCCACCTGCCTGTTCTTCTGCCACTCTGATGCAGGCTTCTCAAGGACAAGGGCAGTGTGGACAAGCCACTCACTGCTTTTTACAGGCCCTCATCTGATTCTGTCACAAAACAGTTGAGTAGGAAGTCTCAACGTCTTCCACCAGCAGGATTCATCATCTGTTCATAGACAGGTCCAAAACGCTGCCAGGCACAATCCTAGGACCTGGGATTCTATAATAAGAGAGAATAAAAGAGCCAAAGCTCAACTCAGCACCTGCGGCTCAAGCAGCTAAGGCACCAGTCACATATACCTGAGCTATGGTTTCGAATCCAGCCTGGGCCCGTCAAACAACAATGGCTGCAACCAAAAAATAGCCGGGCATTGTGGAAGGTGCCTGTAATCCCAGCTACTTGGGAGGTGGAGGCAGGAGACTCACTTGAGCCCAGGAGTTGGAGGTTGCTCTGAGCTGTGATGCCACGACACTCTATCCAGGGTGACAGCTTGAGGCTCTGTCTAAAAAAAAAAAAAAAAAAAAAAAAGAGCCAAAGCTCCTGCCTTCATGGAGCTGACATTCAACCCTCTGCTCCGCGCCCATAAGACCTGGCATCCTCCCATCACTAACTTATCACACTGCTGTAAATCACATATTTACCAGCCTGTGTGCCCTGCTGAACTCTGTGCCTCCTGAGAATAGAAGTTGCATCTTTGTCACTGTAACTCTGTGCTTGGCAGCTGTTGGGTGGACGCTTGGATACCATGTTCCTGTGGAGGCAGGACATTAGACCTGTCAATTTCCTCATCCCTTTTGACCCTAAGAGCTGTGATTTCTTCCATCCAAATCTGTTTCTCTCAGAGTTTTACTGCCTAGACCACTCCCTTTCTCCACTGTTAATCTGCATCCTTCTAATTACCAACAAAAATGCAGAACAGAATGCAAGCCAGATTCAAGGGGTTCTCAGCAATTTGCTTAATCCAAATTATTATACAAAACTTACTGTGACTAATTCACAACTGAGGAAATGTAAGTTTTGAAGTCTAATGGATTATATGTACACCAACCTGGTAAATGGTATGAGTAAATCTGGTGGTAATTCTTATCTAAACTTGGAATCCGGTGGCACCTGTGGCTCAGTGAGTAGGGTGCAGTCCCCATATACCGACGGTGGCAGGCTCAAACCCAGCCCCGGCCAAACTAAAACAAAAAAATTGCCAGGCATTGTGGCAGGCGCCTGTGGTCCCAGCTTCTCAGGAGGCCGAGGCAAGAGAATCGCCTAAGCCCAAGAGCTGAAGGTTGCTGTGAGCTGTGATGCCGATGCCACAGCACTCTACTGAGGGCGACAAAGTGAGACTCTGTCTCAAAAAAAAAAAAGAAAAAGAAAAAGAAAAGAAAGGAAAGGAAAAAAACCTTTGGAATTTGTGATCTGATTTTCTTTATTTCCTTTTTGTTGTTGTTAGCAGCAGCTGATTTGTCTTCCCCGCAGAGGTTAAGGACCAGGAGACCCTTTAGAGATTACCTATTCCAGTGGTTTCTAGACTTCCTTCCTTGGAGCCCTGGAATCTAATTGATATTCCCCAAGGATTGGAAGGTCCCTCACCCTGCTGTCTCAGTCAGAGCTGTCCTGCTTATTTCAGTTTTGTATTTTGGGGTCCCAGGTACAATTTTGTTGGACAAAAGGGTTTCCCTTTGAAAATCACCCAGCCAGGGTGGTGCCTGTGGCTCAATGGGTAGGGCACCAGTCCCATATACCAAGGGTGGTGGGTTCGAACCCAGCCCCAGCCAGCTAAAAAAACAGCAGTGGCAACTGCAACAAAAAATAGCCGGACATTGTGGCGGGTGCCTGTAGTCCCAGCTACTCGGGAGGCTGAGGCAGGAGAATCGCTTAAGTCTAAGAGTTTGAGATTATTGTGAGCTGTGATGCCACAGCACTCTACCAAGGGTGACAGAGTAAGACTCTGTCTCAAAAAAAACTAAAAAAGAAAAAAGAAAATCACCCATCTAGTGCAGCCATCTCATTCAAAAGTGAAGAGATCAAAGCCTTAACTTCTCCAGGGTCACCTGCTTTTCTCCCTGCCCCAGACATTTAATTATCGCCAAATATCCAAATTTTGGTGTATGCCAGAGCTGGGCAGCAGAAGTCCAAGTGGTCTGGGATTAATGGGAATGGATGGAGACAAATTTATGGTACTGTGCTCCCTGCCATCCTTACGGCTCTTGTTTTGCACAGATAGCCTTAGATCCAGCAGGAGCGGTAGAACTTCAGGTTGAAGTACAGAAATTGTGGAAGTGCAGAAATTGTGGAAGGCCATCATTGCAGCTTAAAGTACGAGTCTAGTCAGACTCCAGAGCCGTTCCTCTGTGGGATGGGGCTGAAAAACATCATAGCAGGTGGCTGGTAACGTGCCCATGGAAGCCTTGGTGTATCTGTGTGCTCAGAAGGCTGGGATGAGATGGCAAATCCATACGCGGTTAACTCAGAATTGTCTATGTGGAGACGGGACTTTTCTGTATAATTTGTAGTTTGAGTTTTTTCTTTTTTACAATTTTCGCAGAAGATACAGTTAAACTATAAATGATGACTCTAAACCTAAATGAACTTCTACAGGATCACCTGTAGAGCTGTAAACAAAACAGAGGCCAAGTCTTCTCTCCCAGATATAATGATGTAAGGCCTGGGGAAAAAAATCAACAGCTTCCCACGAGGGGGTTTGATTCTCAACCATCAGAGTTCCCAGACTAAACAAGTGCTTCTCGAACTCTTACCACAGGAGACAGCCTCCAGATCCTGTTAAAATGCAGGCTGGGATCCAGCAGGGCTGAGCTGGGGTCTGAGATTCTGCATGTCTAACAAGTTCTCAGGGGCGCTGATGCTGCCAGCCCGGGGAACACCCTTTCAGTAGCAAGGCCCTGGATCATTTTCAAGGACATCTGTAATCCTTCAGCAAGAACTTACTAAGCATCTACAGCATGTCCAGAACCACTCGGTGTGGTTCACCAGGAAATGCATACAGTTCAGTGGCAGAGGGTGTCAGGAGCACGTGCAGGAGGCTGTGCCAAATGGCCACGTGTGTGCTGAAGGTGTGGAACAGTGGCATCATGAATGCAATCATTCTCCAGATTCTTGAAAAGCTAAGTCATTCTGCCTTGGCAACCAGCAATCAGAGGTGTCAGGTGATAGATTAAAACTTGACACCTAATTTGATCTGAAGAGAACCGAAAATAATAAGTACTTTATATTTGTGGAGCGCCTTATTTTTCCAAAGAGCTCTGAGCACTTTACCAACTCCCTCGCCTGGAGAAGGGAGGGTGGAGGGGGAGCTTTAATAACAGTCTTCAAGGCTCAGCCTTTTCATTAGGTGCGTGGTGGCCAGCTGTTCTCTGCGCCCCTTCCTCCCTCCACCTGAGAAGCAACACAAGACAAAAGAGCTTTGCGTACATGCTGTACCTGGGAAGAAGGGACTGAGGAAGGGGTTGTGTGGAACAGGAGTGCATCCTGGGGGGAGGCAGTGGAGCTCCCTGAAAAGGACTTCTTACCGTCCCAGCTCAGCCACTTCCTGGTGGTAACACTTTGGCCAACTGTTCAATGAAGGAGTGGACCAAATGCTCTGAAAGGCTCCACCTGAGCCCTCAGTTCTACAGTGCATAGCGTTTGACTCTCCCAGCAGGAGGTATGGATGAGTGGAAGCTGGGGGAATCCCTTCTAGCCCAGAGGGAACTGAAACTCTTTGGTAGCAGAGAACACCTGCCCTGCCTGATGAGGTAAAAGGTCCTGCTGTCACCGTGTCCTCATACGCCTCCCAGCTGAGCCAGTTTACCTTGCCCGCAGGCCTTCCCCATCTGGGGCTCACACAAGGGCCCAGAATCACTCTGAGCTGTTCCTCCCAGGTACCTTATGGAGAGCCATCAAAGTTAGTCATTCCTGCCAAGGTAGCATTCCCAATCCTCCCCTCTACTCCCTTTTACCCACTTCCATTGAGTGAAACTGGCTTAACCACTCCAATCTGGAGAAGAAACTGGTCAGGTTTCAGGGCCCCATGTTTGACCATAGGGCAACTGGACATTGGAAGGTTTGGGGACCTATATCAGGAAGAGAAAAGCGGATTCGATACCAACCTGTATGGGCTGGTATTTCCCCCAGATGCAGACTGTTTGGTCCCCAATGTCTGTAGTCCTGGGACACTGCGCTTCTTGTTTAGATCCTTTTGTCGTTCTGATAGCACGGTACTATTAGCCTATAAGTCAGGGAAGTGAAGGACCAGTGTCTCTGAGCTGGAAAAAAACTTGGAGATGAAGCTAATGTAAAACTGTGTTTCATAGGTAAGAAAAGCTAAGATAGAAAAGGAGGAAGTGACTTGTCTGAAGGAACCCACAGCTTGTCAGTAACACAGCCAGATCTAGAATCTAGGGCTTTGCCACTGCATGGTGCTTCTGTCTTGTCCCGTGCTCCATGACTGGGATCTGCTACCGAAAAACAGGTGTTCAATTCTTTTTCAGTCCTTCTTGCTTCTGTCTCCAAGCAGAACAGTTCTTCAGCTCAAGGGGGCCTGGCCCACTTCCCTCTTCCTTCCTGGGCTGCTAGCTAAATCTCTTTCTGTGATCTTTGTCATTGGTGACAATGTGCAGCATGGAGCAAAAAATAGCAGTTTGATTTTTTTTTTCCCACGTTCCAAGTTGAGCTTGAAGTGCTGGCAGTTTAAAACGAACTACACAAATAAATCTTGTTTTGACTCATAGTCCAGGGGGTGGATAAATATGGAAACCCCCAAGATATAATTTTGCAGTCATTTTTTTCTTAGCATAACTGCATGCTTTAATGTGCTGAGAAATTTTTTTGTTCTGGCTCCAGAGAAATAGCAGCACTATCCCAGCTAAGTGCTTTTTCATGCCTCCCAGCAAATAGATATTAAAACACACAGACACACACACACACACAACCAACCCAACCCTACAGCTGCACATTCTGAGCTGAATGCCAATCCTCTGCTCCAAGTTGACAGCTCTTGTTATTTAAAGTCAGAGATGGGTGATCTTTTGAATTTCAACAAGTCTGTCTCCCAACAAGCTCCAGTTCAGAGGAAGGCAGCTAAGATGATTAGAGGTCTAGGGAGGGTTCTCTGTTAAAGGATCATAGAACAGAAACTGGCTTTAGATGAGAGACACAGAGAAGGGACTCGTCCAAGCTAAGTCACGTGGAAAGATGGAGGCAGAACCAGGGCACAGCTCACTTCTCCCAAAGAGAGATCTTGTGCCCAGCAAGGAAGCTGAGATGTCGTCACCCTTACCTGTCATGCCAGTGGGATTTTAGCAATATTAACAAAGGAGGTTGATGGACCTGAGACTTGTTCACCATCCCCAGTGGCTTGCAGGAGGTGCACTGTGGACTTTTAAAAGGGAAGTGTTGCTTCATATGGTGGCTAATTATGAGCATCTTTGTGCCATGCAGTACACAGGCTAAAAACCTTTATGTGGGTGTGAGGAAGGGACAAGTTTGGGCAATGGTTCAAGACTTTGGGGGGCCAAAGTCAGAAAAGACCGCAAGAAGCCCACCCCAGCACCAGCTTCTCTTTATGCCCCTATGTCAGAGGCTGATCTTGGGCCAGAGTGGCGATGATTGGCTGCCCCTGATAGCACACGCTCTCTGGCCTTACATGTGTTCTTATTTTTTTCTTTTTTCCTTCTCTCTCCTTTTCTTTCTTTCTCTCTCTCTCTTTGGTCAAATCTTAGGAGATGGGCCAAACTCTCCTTTACCAGCAGCAGGCCAGGGCCCGTGCAAGTGAGCACGTCCTCCAGACTGGTTGTGTAAGAGGAACAATACAAAAAAACAGAAACCACAGCTCCAGCTGGGTGCTTTACTTTTTTTTTTTTTTGCTCCTTCTAAGCTTCTTTATTTGTATATCCAGGAATTGCTTTTAAAAAAAATAATGAAGGAAAGAAGACTACCCCTTCTTTCCCCAGAGACTGCCGTTTGTGGTCCTTAGGGTCCAGATGTTGGCCTTATGACTCATTTCCTACCTCATCCTGTTGGATCATCCAATATCCACCATCCACCCATTCCAAATAACAACATCCAGGTTAGAATTCTGCTCTGGGATTTCAAGTCTGATGCTCATATTTTCAGAGTTTCCATGTCAAGAAATCCCACAAGGCTTAGTCATTCCTCACACATAAGTCTACAAATATCTCTCTCTGCTGTGCTCTAAACAGCAAGCTGTTTGGCCCATTTCCTGCTTCCTCCTCTTTTCTTCCTTTTCTGTGAAAAACTCTTCACATGAGTATTTTGTGGCACAGCGCAGACAAGGGGGTATTCTCACTAACTAGTGCTGTGGCTGATAGGGAACCACAGAATTCTGTAGACGCCTCAAGTGGGTTTCTCGCTTTCAAGTAATTGGAATATGACACAATCCGGTTAGCACATCAACTAGTCTCCAGAATTTAATCTATTTTTGATGAGTCAGAAAACACTGGAAGATCAACTTATAGGGCCTTCGAGTTATCATTACGAACATTAATTACCGTCTTATCTAGAGATACCGTCATTCGAGAGTTCTAGTTAATAAGATACGAAATTAGCAGAGATTTGACTGGAAAAAGGAATCTAGAGAAAAAGACTAGAAAACCATGGGCTCATATGCTAAAGAGTCCTCAGAATTCAGTGCCTTTGTTGATGAATGTTCTTTTGGATTCTCTGAGCCTTAACTTTCTCATTTAATGAAGGAGAGTTTTTTTCCACTACTGAACTGCAACATAAACGAATGTGCAGATTAAGGAAGCATGGAGGCTTCATTTCAGGTGTAATTTCATATAAACTTAAAATAGGTGTCCCCATCAGATAGACTGTAGGCATTTGAACCGGGGAGGTAAAGTAGCTGAAGTGTTGGCAGAACCGTGACTGCTGTTTATTACAGCTTCTGTTAGCCCACGGCCCCCTCTGCCTGAGCTGCCATGAGTAACTATTTGTTACCAAATTATGATTAAAAGCCTCTAATTAAATATTTCAAAAGTGAAAATAAAAGCTTTCTTACATGTGAGCATTTCCATATCTACTCACTGAATATCTGTGCGTCCTGGGCTCTTTGACCACACTCAAGGGAGGCATGTGTCGTGTCCTCTGTCACAGGGGAGGGGAGGAGACCAGGGTGCAGGCCCCTGGCTGACATGTGCAGACATTGGAGGAATAAAGGGGCTGACACTTTGAATAAGCCTCTGACAATTGGCCCAAAAAGCACAGCTGTCATTACCACACAATTCTTCCTCGCACGGGGCTTTCTTCAGAGCCGGAGCATCCAGTGGCAGGGATCTGTGGTACCCACGTCCAGCCAGGCACACAGCATGTGGGGAGCACTGTGGGCTCGGGACTGTGCAGTAGATTTGGGTTCAACCCACAGGGAGCTTATGTGCCAACGTGAGGCCTCTGGGATGCTGTTGCTAACAAAGCGGCTTCCAAAGCACGGAGCGTTAACACCCTCGGTCCGTCAGATGAAATCTGGTCCCTTAGGAATGCCCTCAGGGTGCTGTAAGCCCTGGCAAAGGACACGCAGTCCATCAGTGTCACCTGTGCCTGCTACCTGCTTCCTGTACACCTGCGGGCTTGCTGTTCTGTCCCGGGACGGGGGGCAGTCATGTCACAGCAGAGGATAGGGAGACCCCCAGGGACAAGCCTCTGGCTCCTTGCAGAAGCACAGTGAATGGAGGCTCCCAGAGAACGTGCCTGTCCCTCTCAGCTTTGGGGGTAACTCTGTTATGGTCTGGCCTATTGTAGTATCAGGAGTTAACTCAGGCCAGATGGCATCTGTCCAGCCACCACCATAATTCTGCCCTCAGGGCTGCACTACAGCTGTTCCTCTCAGCTGGAGCATCATCTATTCCGCAGGAGGCTGTGGGAGACCAGGTTCCTGTTCTTCTGCTGGGCAACAAACTGGACAACGAGAAGGAGCGGGAAGTGCCCCGGGGCCTCGGAGAGCAGCTCGCCAAGGTAAAAAGCAGAAAGCTTTTTGCACTTTCTCTCGAAGCCATGTGGGGAGGAAGCACCTGGGCAAGCTGGGTGTCCCAGCACCACGGGAATGGCCCAGCTCCTGTGCACATAGGTCCCATAGGAAGCCACAGACTGCAAGATGGAGCTGGTCAGGGACCACCAGGGTACTGGGGATTATCCTGAACCCTCTTCCTTAGAACTCAGAATTGTATATTCTGAGATGGTAAGAGGTTGTTTATTTCAACCCCCCTTCTGACACTTGAATCCGACCATCTGTATTTCTCCTTGATCACCCTCAGGGATGAAAAACTCCCTATCTGCAAGGCAGTGTGTTCTCTATTGGCCCACTCTATTAGTTTATCCTTTCTATCAAGATTGAGCCTCAAAGCCTTGAACTCACAATAAGTGCAGGAGATACACTAGAAAGCCTACTGTTCAAATAAGCATCAGCCCCCTTGCCTGAGAATGGGATCAGCAGGACTTAATGGAAATCAGACAACAAAGCGGGGCTCCTGGGCTGCTTCCATTGCCTTAGCGTTTGGTTTTCATGGAACTGTATATGTGGGAGGAAGGGGTTCTTAACAGCCCTATGGCTCTATAATTCTTAATGTTCTAGCCCTAAACTGCCGCTGCTGAGCTCAGACCCTGGGACAATGAGCACAGATGGTAAGATTCAAGTAAAAAGGAGCAAGAAGGGCCTGCCAGGTTTCTATGTGGAAGGTCCCTAAACTGTTCCATGTCCACAATTCCAAAGTCTAACAAGCTATGAAAACAAAAAGGGTTTTTGCCCTACATATGGCAGAAAAATCTGACCAGAAATGACATGAGGCAAACTTTACCTCACTTTGAGTGACTATTCAGATGTCTCACTGAAAAAATTACTAATAAGTTTGGTCACAGGATGCTGTCCTAAACTCACTGAGGGTATTATATCATAGCATACACAAGTATTACTTCTCTAAAATTCAA
Source organism: Arctocebus calabarensis (assembly GCA_963573935.1). Taxonomy (NCBI): domain Eukaryota; kingdom Metazoa; phylum Chordata; class Mammalia; order Primates; family Lorisidae; genus Arctocebus; species Arctocebus calabarensis. The sequence goes on from CAUYON010047618.1 coordinate 22,007, forward strand.
AAGACTCTGAATTTTTAAATCTGGAACCAAAGTCTTTGGCTAAGGACCTATATTGTTACTTTCCTATTTTTTCTTTTTGTTTGTTTGTTTTTGTTTTGAATGGGGCCAGTGAAAAAAACTGAAATTCAGGAGTTAGGTGATACATTCAATGATCCCAGAGCTCATCTGTGGTGAGGTCAGAACTTGAAGCTGAAAAGCAAGCCCTGTTCCAGCTCTAAGTCCTATGCCCTTCTCTCCAACCTCTTCCCCACCAATGGAGCCTCTACTCTTTGACAGACTGAACTGGAGGCCCAATAGAGAGTGGACAGAGAGAGATGAGCCTGGGGGGCAGGGTGGAGAGGGCAGAGCATGGTGCTGGCCTGCAGTGGGGAGGTGGGGGAGCTCTAGCAGAGCCTCCTGAGCCCACCACAGCAGCCCCACTCAGCTGGCCCCACAGGACATCGGCCTCCAGAAGAGACCATCTAAAAGCAAGGGCTCCCTGCCGTCTGCACTGTGGCAGTGAAGCCAGTGATCTTTTAATGGAAGTGATAAATGGCATTGGATGAACCAGAGCCTAGGGCACCCCCACCATGCACATAGCACAGTCTCATCCTAATGAGGTGATGGACAGTCGTCCTGGGCACTGCTGCTGACAGCCTGGGCAGCTGGACTGTTCATTAACTGGGGTGAAGCAGAATTGGAGTGGAGTGCCTCCCAATATCTGCCCTGAAGCCCCACACAATGCTAGTGTCCTGGGGAAAGGATACCTCTAGGAAGCTCTGCCACTGACTAAACGTGTGTCCTCTGTAGGCCAACCACATGCCCTCTCTAGCCTCAGTTTCCCTGCCTATGAAGTGGGAAGATATTAACTGGCCCAGGCTTTGTGTCTCTGAGCACATCACAGGCTTGTGTACACGTGGAATGAGAACCCACACACACTCAAGAGGCACTGAGACAAGGTGTGTTTCTGTTGTTTAACAATTGCTACAGCTCACCTGGGAAGGGGTTAGATAGAAATCTGTCATGCAGAGTGAGGAGGGGCACCAGGAGGGCTGGGGGTCTGCAGGCAGGTGCAGACAGGGTCTCCCAGCACCCCCACCACCCCCACAACCCCCTCTTGCTCCCAGGGCTCTTGTTTTATTCCGTTTTGTGTTTCTAGGAGAACAATCTGATCTTCTATGAATGCAGTGCCTATTCAGGTCACAACACCAAGGAGTCCCTGCTCCATCTAGCCAGGTAAAGAGACACACTGACCAGTGAAGGCTCTGCCTGATCCAGCCAGGCCAGCCTGGGTGGGCCCAGTGTTGTCCTCACCCAGACCTGCCCTCTGGGCCCCCTTTCTCCCTGTCTGCCCAAGCATTCTGAGCGTAGGCCACAGGGGGCCTAGGCCTTTGTGTGGGATTTCAGTGATCAGGGGCAGCCTTCTGAAACACAGGGATAATAAGAAAGAAAGCATCCCTGCCTGTCCTCACCCTGCCATCCCTCAACCACAGTCTTCTGAGTTATAAAGGCAAGGCTGCCTTTTCCCAGGGATTCTCTTTTTAAATGCAAATTCTCTTGGGAAAGGTCAGATCACAGGGCTTGACACTGGCTAAATACCTTAGCAGGGATTCTTTGGCAGGCAGCTGGGAGCCAGAATGGGTTATAATGTGGATTGGGGGGGGGGGGCAGGAAGCACAGTGAGAAGGGGCTGTGATGGGGAGTCTGTCAGAGGTAACCAAGGTAATGGTGCTGAAAGGACCAGTCATGTGCAAAGACTGGTTCCTTGAGACTGCCTTCACCAGAAGTTAAGACTACAGAAACACACTGGGACCCACTGTCAGTCCTTGGCCATTCATTTCATTTCATCCATCCATCTAATACCTAACAGCGCCTGGTCTATGCTCAGCACTTGTTCTAGGGCATTTAAATATTTTTATTTTAGTAATTTAGAATAACTCCTCTGTGCATGAGAGAGGTTATGGGTTGTGGGGTACCCTGAGGAAAAGTTCTAGGCTTTTCTTTGCCACTGACTCCCTGGGCAAGTCATCCTACCTCTCTAAGCTTTGTTGGTTACCTAGGAACATCAGTCGTACCTTCCTTCCCTGCCCACTCACAGGTGGTCGTGAGAATCAAAGGAGAGGCCTGTGGTGAAACGTTGCAAGTAGAAAGAAGAGCGGAGGGGCTTGCTTACCATCATTTTTAGTCCCTCACCTCCCACATTTAATCTGGAGCTGTGGCCACACAGCACAGCCCTCAGTAGAGTTAACTAATATATTTTGGGGCCTCTTCTCTGTGCCAGTTCCTGCAGTAGGCTGCAGAGGCACAGAGAGGAGACAGTCTCTGTCCTTGGGCAGCTCGTTCCCTGATGGCCAAGGACACTGCTCATTGTGACCTGGGTCATGAGTTATGACAGAGGGATGGTGGGAGTGCTGTGTTAGGCCAACCCAGAGGGTCAGGGGAGGCTTCCCAGAGGAGGTGTCTTGAAGGATCTAGGTTGACTAAGCTCCCTGACTACAGGCAGAGCCATGCACCTGCCCTGCCCAGGGAGAGATGTTCAGTACTCTCTCTGATTCCTTGGTGGGGTTGTTTTTCTCTCCATCTTGCCCAGATGTTGTAAATTGAGAGTGGCTGCTCCAGCTGGTCATCTCCCAGCCTCTCCACTAATGACTATCCCTTCCCCTTTCCCAGGTTTCTCAAGGAGCAAGAAGACACAGCAAGGAAGGACACCATTCAGGTCGGCCACCCTGCCAAGAAGAAATCCTGCTGTGGCTGACAGAAAGCCTCTAGGGACTGTCCCCTCCCAAGCCTGAGGTCACAAGGTGACCTGCACACAGGCCCCTGCGTGGACGCCACCCACCAAGGCCCGCCCAGACCTTTGTCCTTGTCGGTCACTCACCTCCCCGAAAAGGAAGGGAAACACATTCAGTGGGGAGAGCTGCTCTTGGGGCACCTTGGGGTCTTGTCTCCCCCTTCTCTGTCTAGACCCCAGATGCCTATCCCTTTTTTATTGTTTTTGTTTGTTTTTTTCTCCAGCTTGTTTTCCTGGGGCAAAGAAACAGGTGGGTTTTCTGGAAAATCCACCATGTGTCTTCTCCATCTCTCTTCTCCTTCCCTTGCCCTTAGGAGCACTGCCGTTGCCATGGCAACCATGGGAGGCCTGACTTGCTGCTTCCTGCAGGCCAAAGATACACCACTCAGGTGATGCCAGCAGGGCTTCTCTGCCTTTGGCTCTTGTTCTCTGGAAGCCAAATGAATGCTCTTGATACATGCTTCGTGGACCTTGAGACACCTGAGTCATTGAGAGAGGCAAACCAGGGTGGCCACATTCTAGTCCTCCCTCCCACCCTCTCTGCAGCACCAGACCCACTGTATTTTCTTCCTCGGGTTCTCTGCAATGGTGCCTTACAGAGAACCCACGGCCCTGCCTCCTCACCCCTACCGACAACCCAGACTCTAAGGTGGACTGTGGGTGCAAACTGTATGCCTGGGGTTAGGGAGTAGGCTTACTTCCTACTTAACTTTGACTAAGAGATGAAAAGAAAACTGGTGGAAAAAAACCATCTGCTTCTAAACAGAGCGACCATTTCTGGAGGGTATAAATAAGGTATATATAGCCATATAAAGCCATTTTCTAAATGTTTCTCAAAATAGCTCTTCGAAAAATCGTACATGATGATTAACGGGGTAGATTGACATGCAGGCAGTGAGGCCCAACACGAGGTCCACAGTTACCAACTTCATTTTATTTTATTTTCCTTTATTCCAGAAAATTGTATTTTTTTTAAGTGGGGCTGTGATGGTGCTTTTGCTTGAAAAGTAAATGGAGAGTAGCTGCTATCTGCAGCACCCCCATGACAGCAGCACCCAGGGCACTTGGACAGAGGGGAAGATCTGGGCTCCCCAAGCCTCCTTGCAGCTGGAGGTGATGAGTTCCCAGCCAGTTCTGGCACCACACTAGCTATCAGGACTTTCTTGCTCTGGGTGATAGGTTGGAGGAAAATATTACTGCTAATTATAAATTCTAGGACTGCTGACCCAGCTCCCACAGGAAAGTGGTGGTCCATACCCAAGTGGGGTATGCAGAGAGGGAGAGGGGCAGAACGTGTCCACAGGCCCCCAAGAAGACGGTTGAAGACAACCCACACATAACTAAATGACAGGGGAGAAGCCACGTGCCAAAGTTCTTCCCAAACAGAGTCAGGGCCCCTCCAGGTCACCAGGCAAGGGCCTGCCTCCTTGTTGCAGACTTTTCTCTCTCATCCAGCACTTGCAGGGACCAGGGGGCCCATGGAGGATGCTGAACGAAAACAAGGACAGGGCAGCAGGAGACGTGCAGTGTTAGAGCAAGCCAGGTCCTTCCTGGGCTCCCACCTCACCAATAGAGTGAAGGTGGGTTGTTTAATGCTTCAGGCTTTTCCTGCTCAGATGTTGGACATATTCACTTGCTGAGGAATGCTAGCTCCTGACACTATGAAAGAGAACTCCAAGGAAACTCCTTTCCCCTAGGGAAGGGTAGTGGTGGTGGTCTCATTGGTGGGGTGTGGCATGCATGGGTCACCCAGAGGTGGCCCCTGGGTGACCCATGGGGAAGAGGGGATGCATGGGTCACTCAGAGGTGGCCCCCAATCTCCATGAGTGTGTGAAGGGCAGAGCGGAAGTGCTTCTGACACAAGAAGGAATGGCAATTGGCTATCCCTTGGGGTACCTAATCCCACAGGTGCCTTTATCCCCAGCACCTTGTCCCTGGCTTGGGGCTACATTTTTCCGCATAGAAGCAGGGCATGCAAGGTTTAGGGCAGGTGGCCCTGGTGCCTGGCCTTCTGGCCTGCAGGGTAAATCCCATTGTTCTTCATGGAGCCAGGCACAGAGAGGGGCAGGGAGGGCCTTTAGGCCTCTGCAGCTCCCTTCTCCACACTTAAAAAAGAATAGAGCATGGGGACTTCTGAGGGCCCCTCCTGTTCCTTTTAAGCTGCCATGTTGATCAGAGCCATCCCAGTGGCTGTCACCCTGGCACAGAGGCACAGAAACCTGGCTCTGTTCCATTGACATTGCTGCAGAGACCTTGAGCAAGCCCCTCACCAGGTTTCACCTTCTTCTGTAGATTGGAGCATTTGATGTCTGCTTCACAAGGACAGTTTAAGTATTAAATAAAGTCATGTAGATAAAGTACTTAGTACAGTGCCCAGCACCTAAGAGGTATAAATAGTAAGGATTGTTTCAGTTGTCAACACTGAGTTGCTTCCCAAGCCACTTGCCTGGTTTCAGTTTCATATTCAGAAACAGCTAACATTTACTGTCTACCCAGAATTGGGCACTTGGACAAACACAACCTGGTGTGTGCATCTGTTTGCCCGGCCCATTTGCCTGTGTTCTGAGCTCATTTCCAGCCTTGCCATCTTTTTTTCTTGGTTTCCTGATCAGTGCCTGTTTCCTTCCTGTGCCTATTGCCAGACCGGACCTCAGCCCCCGTTCACTCTCCCTCCCTCTGTATTCCCTGTAAATGACCATAATTATTGCCATGCCTGCCCCGCACCTGCTCCCCTGTTCTGACTCCTTCTACTTCTTCTGGGGCCTGCTGCTACCCTCATCCCCAAGCTGCCAAATCAGAAACCTCATCACCCAACCAATGCCCTAGTCACTCTTGTCCTTGTCAAGCATTTGTTTCCCTTTGCAGTTTCCCTTTGCAGCATTTGTTTCTCTTTGGGATCGTTTTAATGCCCTGTGATACCCTAGCTTTATCTCTCCTGTAGCCTTCTCTGTTCTTAAAACCTCCACCCAACACTTGGACTCCCCTCCTCTCTTCTTGGACTCCTCTCCTCCCAGCCCCTGGGCCTAGTCCAGGTCATAGCTATACACTTTATCAAAAATGGCTTAACTCTTTTTCTGTCACTAGTAGTCACTGCTCCAAAAGAATTTTAAACCAATTTCAGCCAAAGTATTAATACAAATGGTGGCTTTGAGGCCATGTTTACACTTTAACAAAGGACACTAAGGGAGGTAAGCCTTTAACCCACAGGAATTAGTCCCTGATGGTAGGATATTAAGCACTAAAATGGGTCATGAGATAGAATATTTAGGACAGAACTGCCTTCTCATCATTCCCCTCAGAGACCTCAATTTTCTTCATGTATTTATGGGCTTTATTGCTAGGTTCAAATGTATTTATAATTGTGATGTTTTCTATATAGATTGATTTTTTATCACTATAAAGTGTCCATTGTCTGTAGCAACAATTTTTCCCTTAAAGTCTATCATTAGTATAGCTGCTCCAGCCCTCTTTTTTCTTGCTATTTGCATTGTGTATCTTTCACATCCTTTTACTTTCAAGCTATCTGTGCCTGAGAATCTAAAATGAGTCTCTTGTAGACAGAAAATTGTTGGGTGATGTTTTTAAATCCATTTTTCTAATCTCTTTTAGTTAGAAAATTTAATCTGTTTATATTTAATATAATTGAAGTAAGATTTGTATACCATTTAGCTATTTCTTTTCTATACAGCATTATCTTTTTTATTCCTGTATTCTTTCATTACTGTCTTCTTTTATGTTAAATATAATATAGATGACCATTAAATTAGGTTAAATATAGATGACCATTTTAGTCCTCTTATTTCATTTACTGTATTTTTTTTAAGTTCAAAATAGTATGGAGGTACAAATTTTTAGGTTACATTCTTTTCAATTCTAAGGTAAAGTTGAAGTTGTAGTTGAGCCCTTCACCCAGGAGGCATGCTGAACACCTTCACATTGTGCACATTAGGTGATCTTCTGCTAGTTGTGCTATATACCTTTTGACCTTTTTATTTTGTTTGTTTGTTTGTTTTGTAAGTTGCCTTGGGGATTACCAATATCTCAATTTATAATAATTTGTTTGGAGCAATACTAACTTAATAGTATACAAAACCATCACTCTTATGTAGTTCAATTCTCCCTTCCCTGATGTTGTTATGTCACAAATTACTAATACGTCTTTATATACTTTGTTCTTACCAACTTAGATTTATGATTATTGCTTTGCACAGTTGTTCTTTAAATCAGATAGAAACAAAGGAAGCTACAAACAAAAAATAAATTCACATTGTCTTTTATATTTAGCTATGTAATTGCTCTTTGTTTCTTCTTATTAATTCAGATTACTTTCTCATGCTTTTTCATTTTAGTCTGAAGTATCTCTTTAATATAGAGAATACTTTATAAGACAGGCCTGTGAAAATATCTTCAATTAATCTTCATTTTTAATAGATAGTTTTGCCAGATACAGAATTTTGGGTTGAGAGGTTCTTTTCTTTCAGCACTTTGTGCTGCCTCACTGGCCTTTGTGGTTTCTAACGTGAAGTCAGCTGTTCGGCTTACTGAGGCTCCCTCATGTCTATTGCACTGCTTTTCTCTTTGTGCCTTCAACATTCTTTGGTTTGGCTTTCTGCAGTTTGAATGTGATGTGTCCAGGTATGAGTCTCTTTGAGTTTATCCTACTTGGGCTTTGTTGAGCTTCTTGGGTAAGTAGGTTAAACATTTTCATCAAATTTGGGAAGTTTTTGGTCATTATCTCTTCAAATATTCTTTCTATAATAGCTCCTTCTCTCTCTTCTTTCCTTCTGGGACTCTCATTATGTGTATTTTGCATGTGTAATTGTGTCCCACAGGTTTCTGAGGCTCTATTCACTATTATTTTTCCATTTTTGTGTGTATTCCTCAGACAGGATCATCTCAATTGACCTATCTTCAAGTCTACTGATTCCTTCTTCTGCCTACTCAAATATGTTTTTGGGCCTTGCTGGTGAATCTTTCATTTCCATTATTGTACTTTTCAGCTCCAGAATTTCTATCTGATTCTTTATTATAATTTCCCGTCTTATTGATTCTCTGTTTAGTGAGACATTTTATCATACTTTCCTTTAGTTCTTTGGATATGATTGATTTCCTTTAAACATATTTAAAATGGTTTGGATTTATGGTTTCTAAGACATCCAATTTGTAGTCATCTGCCCTTGTACACAAATCAAGTTCTGCTTGCCATCCCTGCTTCCTTCCTCATACCTCACTGATCACAGCTAGGACTCTGCTCTCATTCCTTAGCTCTCCCTCTAATCTTCTCCCCAAAAGTATCTCCTTTCTTTTGAATTGTAAGAGGAAGGAGACCTTAGATCTGAGAAACCCTGCCCTCTACCTGAGTTTCTAGAAGGCCCACTGGAGATGAGCTGCCCAAAGAGGTGTCCAGTTCTTTGGGGAAGTGAAGAGAGGCTGGACTTCCTCATCCAGTGTTCACTGTTCTGTCAAGAATCCAGACCTCCTGCAAAGCTTCACTCAAAAATAATGCCAGGAGAAAGACTGTAAATGGGCAAATCTGAAGCTTTTTTTAAAAGATAGTTTAATTACATCAAAATAATGAAATTATAGCATATATGCATACAAAAACCAAGCTTAACTGGCCTTTTGCTGCTGGTTGTGATGAGAGTCACAACTTGGCTCCTGGGGTTGGCCCTGGGAGTACTGTCACTTCTCCTCTCTTCATCTGGGGAACAGAAAGGTTGCACAAACTCCAACCAAGTTTAGCCAAATTCCATAGGATTTTACTTTATTGATTATTCCTTCCCTTCTTATCTGGTGTGAGGGGGTGGATGACAGGATACAAGCACTTTCTAAATCTCCTCCCCTACTTCCTAACTGTATGTTTCCACTAATAGATTAATTGCCTGCAATAGCAATGACAAAGAACACAATAACTCCACCTTCTACACAATTCAGTGGAGCCAATTTAATCAAAGTGCCCTACTTAGGGAGAACATTGCTGGAAATGATGGGGATTTCGAAACCATATGGTGTTTGGCAGAGGACCTGAAATCGATGTGGAAAGGAGTGCGAGGGAGGTGTGTCATTTATCATCCTGGGTCTAGGGCTGAGTCAGTGCCAAGAACTGACCTCCTCACGAAGCTGGGACTTCATGAAGCCTTTGGCTATGATTCAGAAAGTGGTACTTGGAGGCCCTTGTCATAGCACCAGGACACTCTTCTTCCAACAAATGAGGACTTGTAGTACCAGGGAGGCCCGTGCTATCATAATGAATTATGACTGGATCCATCTGACCTATATAAATAAATACCACCCCATAAACAACACTGCCATGCTAAGCAAAAATGCCCAAAGAACATGGACAGTGGAAATGATATATTTTTTTAAATTGGAAATAGCAATTGAAATATGTGGAGCTCAAAATGAATTTGAGAAATGTCACAGGAACTAGGATTCACTGAGCATGTGTAGTGCTGGGTCAAGGCCAAAGTGTCAGGATGTGGCCTAATATCAGGTGCATGGGCTCCCCCAGGCTGCTCTGCAGTGATGCTAACTGCACCATTCTGGGTGGTGCTTATTTATACACACTGCCCACAGGACTTTAATGAGCTAAACATACTGGATGGAGCTGAGGCTAGGAGCATTCATGTTTGGTACAATGCCTGGCAAATAATGTTTGCTCTGTGGGAGTGGTTGAGATCAGAGCATCATTTCTAAAGAACAAGGCCCACCCCCTGGTAAGCCACTCCTCTGGAGCCCGAGTTCCCAGAGGCTAGACAACTGGCCCATGTGGCCTAGGCAGACCCATAGGGTTTGCCTTGCTGGTTCAAATGAGGTGCTGCTTCTGGCTTTTAAACCAAAGTGCTGGCATGTTCCAGCTGCTGCAACTCAATTGCCTTTCAGACAATGTGATGCCCATCAAAGCATCCATCTGAGCACCCTGTGGCCTCCCCAGCTGTCGCTAGTAGCATTCCATTATCTGCAGGCAGCTCAACAACTCAATTTGACTTGGGGTCCATGTTCTGTACATAAAAAAATGCTTCCCTATGCTGTTCTCCTTACTGGTGTGAAACCAGCCACCCGTATCCTTACCTGGCTGCCCTCCCTAAGCTTCCTCTAGTCCCCAAAGACCTGCTCAAAACAAGAGCCTGCATACAGCTGTGTAGGCCTGGGCAAAACCTAGAACTGCTTGATGCTCTGAGCCTGTTTCTAAATCTGTGAAATAATCTCTCTGCCTTCCTTGCAGGGGAGTGTGAAGGTCAAACGACAACTCTTGGGAAAGAGCTTAGTCAGCTGAAAGGCTCTAAACCAATAATAGTTATTACATCATCATCTGTCTTTGCAGGCAAGAGACCAAAACAAAATAAAATAGGAAAGAACAAGAAAATCCCATACTTCTTGGTAACTGGAGAAATTGGGGTCACCAGTAAGAGCACCTCCCATTCCCTCAGAAAAGAAAAATAAGTAAAACTTGTGTTCCTTGAATCTTCCCATTCTGCTTTGCAGTTGGACAGGTGGCAGCATCGCAGGCGGCAGGGTTCTCACCAGCAGGGTTGGGGGTCTCATGCATTTTTGCATTTACTGAGGTTCAGTACATATCAGACACTAGGTGGATGGGTGCTTGAATTTTTTTGCTCTGTCAAGACTTCAGAGAGCATATTCCTCCTTGACCAACCTTCACACACAGGGTTCATAAAACACTTTCGCATCGGAATGATAAAAAACAAGTCTGGAAATGGATAGTGGTGATGGTCGCACACAATACTGTGAATGTATTTGATTTCATTGAATTGTGTATTTTAAAATGGTTAAAATGGTAAATTTTATGTTATATACACTTTACCATAATAAAATTTATTTTACAAACCACTTTCACAAACATTTATGTTCCATGAATAAATAAAGGATTTGATTGTCTTTGCTCCCCAACAACCGAGGCTCCAAGGTGCTTAGCAATGGTCTCAGATTATACCAAGAGATTGGGGGAGATGGAAAGGAGGCAAACTCACTTATGGCCTTTAGGGTTTCAAGGTACTTGAGGGGAAGAAACACCTAGAAACCCACAAGTATAACTTAATATGCCAAACAAATGCAACTACACGTTGTCATGCCCTGGCTTCCTTCCCCAGGTCCCCACCACGCCCCACACTCTGGACCCTGCCAGGAGGGTACTCAGTACCTCTGCCCTTCCCGCCCTGCCCAGGAGCACCCTTCTTTCTGTGAGTGTGGCTGCACTCTGCAGCCAAGCTTCCTGCTGGTGGGCCTCCACATCCTGCGTGGCCCCAGATCCCATAGTCAAAGAAGGCGATGAATGGCAACAACCATAAAAACAAATGGCAAAAGTCTTTTGTCATTCCTTTGCTGTTTCTGGAATTTCGTTGCATTGACTCTAGCAGTAAATACATTTATTAGCACCCAGGAATAGGATGGCTTTACAGAGATTTACATTGTGTTAAGGTGCAGCGAGGGTGAGAAGCTCTGCCGGGGAGGACTGGAGAGGAAGATGAACCCGAGAAGGCTGTTTCGGCAAGGACGAAGGGCCGACTTTGCTGTGAGATTGCTCTGAGTGATTCAGGGGGTAGGATTAGAACAGGTGAAGGCAGAGCACGAGGATTTCAATTATCCCAAGGAGAAGTTTATCTCCGAGATCACTGCCCAGCAAGGGAACAGCGCCTCATAGGTAGTGAGCTCCCAGGCGCTCTGCCCTTAGGAATGCCAGTGAGAACTGGGTGCAGGGGCTTACGAGGCCCCTACCTCCACCTAACCTGAGACCTGAGAACGAGTCACAGGATGCAGGGGCACAGGGAGTTAAGGGGGGCCAATCCAGGAAGGCTTCCTGGCCCTAGGAATTCATTTCTCTGGCTCAGTTCCCCCCCTGTAACCTCTCTCCTTCTCTTTCTTCTGTGCCATCCTTTTCCTCCACTCCCCCTGCCATCCCTGTCCCTTCTCTCTGCAACACCCTCTCTCCCCATCAGGGAGTGGTAGCACCTGGCCTTAAAGTCTAGCCCAGGGAGAGATTCGTGCTTCCAGCTTCCAGCTTCGCTGGTGGTGAAAGGTGCTGGATCCTGGCCAGAGCCCTGCCAGCTTCCCTATTGTGGCAAGTGAAATTATCAGCTCCATGCTGCGGGTCTATTTAAATCAGCCTTTCATGTCTGATGGATTTAAAAATATGCTAGAAGTCGGCATCTTAAATACAGGAAACACAAACAAGCAGATGAAGCTGCATTTTTCCTTCCTCTGTGCCGTCCCCATCCCTCCCTCCCTCCCCCACCCGACTCCTCCCCCTCCTTGAGCAGCTTCCATTCATCATGAGGTCCCTCTGCCCTGCCCTGCCCACCCCTGCACTCTGCTCTTCTCATCACCCTCTTCCTCACACTGGAAACCTAGGGCCCGGGCAGGGGGTCTGGGTTCCCTCCCCAACTCAGCAAGAGAACAGTAAACCCCCTCCCCCATTGCAAACCCTGGACCCTTAGGCTCACCACACTCCCTCCCTCTGGTCACTGCTAGGAAGGGGACCAGGTAGGATGAGGGAGCCATCCAGGGTCCAGGGTCAGTGAGCGGCCAGCTATCTCCTGGCCCACCACCTTTGCCATGCAAGCTTTCCAAAGTCTTTCTATTTAGGGTTTGGGGAGGGGGTCACTGTCCCCAGTGTCCTACAGCTCCAGATAAGGTTACCTGCGAGAGTTTCACAGCCCCAGATGCAGCAGGGCTCCCAGGTGCCCCTCATCACAAAGGCCTTGCCCCACTTCCTTTGACCTAACCCCATATTCTCCAGCTATAGATGAGCATCCTGCCTTCAAGAATTGATAAGTGGTCCACGGCACGTCCTCCACCTGTGGGCAGGTGGTCAGCTGCCTGGCCAGCACTGCAGTCATTAAAATCAAGAGAGCTTCTTCCCCTGGAAATGGCACTAGGGCCCCAGCCACACCAGGCTGCACCCCCCACCACCCTCCAAAGCCTCTGAGATAGGCCTGCTCTGAGTTTTCAACCTGGGATGCAGGTTCAATCCCCTGAGGAGCTCTTCTCACTAGTTTATTTTTTATCTATTTTACTTTTTATTATTTCATTATTTTTCAAAAATATAATATCCAGCTTGTTCCTCCCACTACCTCCAGAAATTCTGATTTAACTAGAAGCTAGAAAACTTTTTTTCTTTTTCAATTGCTTAACAGTATTATTATTAGCAATAACAGTAATGGAAAGAACAATAGTGAAAACACAAGTGTGTGAACACATTCTTTTTTTTTTTTTTTCTTTTTGAGATAGTCTCACTCTGTTGCCCAGGCTAGAGTGCCATGGCATCAGCCTCGCTCACAGCAACCTCAAACTTCTGGGCTCAAGGGGTCCACCTGCCTCAGCTTTGCGAGTAGCTGGGACTACAGGTCCAGCATAATGCCTGGCTGGGTTTTCTATTTTTAGTAGAGATGAGGTCTTACTCGTGTAAGCTCAGGCAGTCCTCCTGCCTCAGCCTCCCAGAGTGCTAGGATTATAGGCATGAGCCACTGCCTCTGGCACATGTGAACACACTCTTGACCTTGGCTCCACTCTCTGATGCCTCTGTGCTTTTACCCATGCAGCTCCCTCTTTAGGAGCATTTCAGTACCTTGCCTATGGCCACGTGGCAGGTTACTAGAAAGGCAGATGGCCCCACAGGGGAATGAGACCTCCCAAGTCCTGCCAGACCCTCTCAGAGGCCAGGCTGGGATAATGGGCAGTGTCCACACTCAGGAGGGAGGTGGGTAGGCTCGGGGGCTGCCAGTGCCTGTGTCTGTGGTGCATCTCACACACACACACCTGCTGATGAGAACATATACACTACCCATGCCAGCTTCATCTCTGACAGCCCTGCTAAACAGAGCCTAAGATATTTCCCACCCAAGTTTGAGTGTGTGCTGAGGTGCCCTTGGAACATGAAAACAAAGAAATCAAGGTTGAAGGAGCTCAAAGTCTATGAAGGAGCCGTACTAGCAACAGGTAAAGAACCAGAGAGGGACTGCATAGATCAGGTTGGGCATCCCTAACCTGGAAACCCCAAATCCCACATGATCCAAAATCTGAAACCTTTTGGGCATCTTTCATGATGCCACAAGTAGAAAATTCCACACCTTGACCTCCTGTTAGGGGTCACCATCAAAACTTTGTTTCATGCACAGAATTATTTCAAATATTATACAAAATTACCTTCAGATTATGCATATAGTAAATATAAATAAATTCATGTTTAGACTTGAGTTCCAACCCCATGATATTTCATTATATTTATGCAAATATCCCAAAATCCAGTTAAAAAGTTCCCAAATCTGAAACACTTTTGATCCTAGGACTCCACTTGTTTTGTGGGCAGTGAGACATGAGCAGACTCAGCCACCCCTGGATGGGGATGGAGGGGGGCTGGAGGCAGCCTGCTCCAAAGAGGATTCAACAGCTGGTCCCTGGGAGTAATGGAAGGAAAGCAAGAGAACAGGAGAGCGGAAACTGATGGGGGCATCACAAGTGCTGGACGTGCACCTCGTACCCCAAACCAGCAGTGCATGGGGTGAGGGTCCTGGAGTAGAAGGGAGCTGGGTCTTCAAGAGTTTGAGTGGGAGAATACGGGAGACCAGAACCGAGGAGCCTCTGCTAAGTCAGAAGGAGTTTCAGTATCGGCCTGTCAGTGACAAGGAACCATTGAAGGATTTTAAACTAGAGAGTTACAGGGTCAGATGAACGTGGAGTGGAAGGATGGGGGCCAGGGAGAGGCGAGGGACACAGCAGTGTGGTACACAGCAGTGAGCATGGACGCTTACGAGAGTGGGGACCTTGTGACCAACAAGCCTCTACTTTCCACGTGTTCTGTGTTTCAGCTTTTTGAGGGGGCAGGGTTGGCCTATGTTTTTTGCCTACGAGTGAGGGCACATCGTTAACCTCAGCCTTCCCCTGAGCCAAGCAGGCTGCCTAATGGTATTTCTCCCACTCTACACTTCAGGCCCTTAAATCTCACATGATGAATTTTTAAAAATTAAATGCAGAGAAGGGAATTTCTCAGAAGGAGGTGGGGCAGGGGATTGCCTACTGCAAACCTCAAGCCAAATTAAGTTTTGTGTCATTCATTATTTTGAATTCTCCAGGCCATAGTTGCCTCCATGAATGTGACGAATCAAAAAGCTGTGGTTTGTGGACTAGGAGGGGATAATGAGAAAACCCCCATCCAGACAGCACTGCAGAAGCCCCAGTGATAGTGAGACCCTCCCCCAGAGCAAGACTAGCAGACGGCAGAGCCAAGACTTACCTGACCCTAAGACCCTCAGGTCACGGCCATGGTCACTGTGGCCAGATGCGCCACGTGGTTTGTCCTCAGTTTCCATCAGCTTCCTGGCAATGACTCACAAGGCCTCCCCTGATCCTGGATACCTCCTGGCTCTGCTCCCCCCGCTTCCCCTCACAAAGCCGTCAGAAGCCACATAGCCAGAGGCCCCCTCAGTTGAAACCCTCTGCAGAGCAATGCCAGACAGAGACTCTAATCAGAGATGATCGGTAGGCAACATTAGCAGAGACAAATTAACTCCCTGCCTGCTCACCCGTCCTGGCCAGCTGCCAGCCAGTACCCTTAATTCCATTTCCTCTCAGTTATTAAAATGATTTTCCAAGAGACAGCCCATCTCAGGGGAGTCATGGACTCCCTGCTGTCAAGCGCTGGGACCGACCTCAAACCTTGGCTTACATTTCCATTTCCTCTTGCTTCTCGTCGCCAAAGCCTCCGCCAGTTCTTCCCGCAGCAGCTTCTGACAAGAACTTCATTTCCTCCTTGAACCTTTCTTTCTCACCCATCCCCACAACCTCCAACCCTGCCCCCTCCAAAATCTCAAGCAGCCCTTCTTCTCTCCTCCACTAAAAACTTGGGGCAAGATCTTCTTGGGAGGCTCTGTGCCCAGGCTCACAAAATAAGAGCTATAGAATCAGAAAATCACTGATTCTTTAAGCTGGGCAGGGACCTGAAGATGATTCTAAGCTAATATCCCCATTTCATAAATAAGAAAACTGAGGCCCAGAAAAGGAGCGTGAATAGTCCAACATCACACAGCAGGTTTTGATATTAGGAGCAATGGGCATGTTGGCAATGGCCATGGGCATCATGGCAGCAAGTCATCTTCTGCTCATTTCACAAATATTTGTGAATATCTACGATGGGCCAGGGACTGCACTCGACCCTAAATGCAAACATAAATGAGATACAGAGCCTGACCTCAAGGAGACATGGTCTGGCGGGGAGACAGACACAAAGACACATGCTGATCATGTGGCCCAGTAAGTGTGGGCACGTAGAATGGCCCAGAGAGCATGGGGAACTAAGCACCGGGGCTCAGACGGGCCAGTGCCCAAGTCCTGGAGGAGTCCACAGACTAGCATGACTACAGTAGTTGCCCGTGATTATAGTAATTACTATAGAACACGTACTGCTTATCACATGCCTGGCACGTTTCTCATTTAATCCTTACCACAGCCCTATGGGTAGAGAATTTGGTTACAACAGTGTACAGGAAAGGTCTGTACGGAGAGGAAAAATATCTTACTCAAGATGGCAGGGCCTGACGTGGGAGAACTGGGGTTTGAAGGCGGCCCTGCAGCTCCAGGGTCCACTAACCGCTGCCTCATGCTGTGTCTCATCTCAGGCAACTCTGGGTCCTTAGTCTTAGACACCACAGGAAAGCTCTTGCCAGTCAGCCAATTTCATGGTATGCAACAGGTCGCCCCAAGTCCTGAGCCATGTTTAATGACTGCAGACATGGCAAGTCCCAGTCTTACTCTGAATTCTTGTGGCATCTCTAATCTAGGCATCTCCAAGGTCACCTTCAGAACTATTTCCAAGCATCAGAGGAGCATATGCTTCCTTTTGGGGGCTCACATGAAGGTAACACTCTGATCCACCATGGAGAAGGCCTCTGCTTGGAGTCATTTCTCCCTCTTTCCCTGGGAGAGCCCAGTGTCATCTGCACATTTTGTCTGTGGCCCTCAGTTCCAAGAATGGGAGAGCTATCACATGTAACAGCTGCCTGAGCCCCAGGGAGCATTAACACAGAGATCTCATTTGACGCTGGTAACCACCCTAGGAGATTATCCCCATCTAACAAGGAAAGAGTTTGCTGAGGTGCAGAAAATCCTAGTAACTCACTGCAGATGTCATGACTACTCAATGGGGGAGCCAGGCTTCCACCCCAGGCCTGTTGATCTCCAAGCCTGGCAGAAGCAAGGCGTCATCCATGCCCTTGACACTGGGCTGTCAGTCCGGGGAAGCCAGTGCCTTTGACTTCAAGTACTACTGTGCTCTATCCAGCTGAGCTAACCAACCATAGCCAGAAAGCAGTTGTCATAATATCAGAAACCCACTACGCACCACAGAGCCTCTGAAAGATGCTTCGAGAATGCATTCCGCAAGCTGAAAGTGACTCCAAGCATCAGGGCCCTGCCTGGGGCTTGAAGACAGCAGAACAATCCCAAAGCACAGAACCAGCCTTGCACAGACACCAGCAGCCGCTCCTGCCCCTGAGATGATGACATTCTCTGGGCTGAGAGGAAGCGGTCCTTGTGGGAGGAACAGCATGACATGACACCAGAGAGGACAATGCAATGATCTTCGAGTTGCCCAGATTGCCCCCTGCAGATTCCCTATGGGTGAACGAGGCAATCCTTAAAACGAAGCCATCTATTTTCAAGCCGTCTTCAACAACAGCAACCCAGAGAAGCACCGACCCCCAGCTTCCACTCCCAGTTCCTACAGGTGCTGCTGTTTTATAGCGACCTGTTCTGTGGTTGATTTTCTGAAGTAGGCAACAGGTTAAATCTATTACCAGCTTCCAGGGGAAACGACTGCCAAATTGAGCTCATTAGATGGTGAGCATGTGTGGCATGCAAATCTTGTCCTGTCACTTCCCTGATTAAAATCCCTCAAGTGTCTTCTCATTCATTGACTAAGGAAAAAGTGCCCTTAAGGTGGTTTGCGAGGCCCTTGACCGTGGGGCCTGGACTGCATCTCAAAGCCTCCCTTCTCCCTGCATTCCCCGAAGCCCCTGTTTGCTCTTCCTTTCCACATGTACTGAGCTCTCTTGGGGTTCCTCCGGGATGGGGCCTGGTGTTTGCTGTTTCTTCTGGATGCTTCCTCTGCCTCCTGCCACCCTCCCACCCCACCACCCTCCCCTCCTCTTTTGATTTTTCAAGTTTCTGTTTAAAGTCCTATCATAGGGAGGCGCCCGTGACTGCATGCCCTAAATAACAGTCTCTTACTCCCTCGGCTTCTGTACTTGCTCTTTCATAATATTTACCACTCCTGTTTAGTGTCTTCTTCTCCTGTAGCCTGTAAATTCCAAAAAGAGAGGCTGGGGTCTTCTCTGTTCAGGGCTGGATTCCCAGCGCCTGACATAGAGTCTGCCACACATGCAAGAAAGTTATTGAATGGACCACTCGTGAAGCTCTCCTGGTTCCAACTGAGGCTGAAACTGGGGCCTTTGTGCTGAAAATGAAATAGCACCCCACGCTTTATCTGCTCGCTGTGCCCAGCATACAGGGAATAGGCTGTGTGTCTTCCCTCTGCCTCCAAATAGATCTTCCGTGTTTCGAGGTGACAAACTATTCCCAGAACACAGAGCAGTGTGTGCAGCACGCTATTTCCAGATCTCTAGGTTTTGCTTTTCTTTCCTGCACAGATGTTCTCTTGGGGGTGGGGGTGCAATCCTCCCCTAGGCACAAGGAAGGATCCTCATAGTTCTGTCCTTCTAGTGCCTTCCGACTCACAGTGCCATAGTGGCAAATGCCTCTGGCATATTAATGACAGTTCATGACGGTGGGGAGTGGCTGGTTATTTCCAATTAAATGTAGCCAAGCACCGATGTGGATATTTTAGTGACCAATTTAGGTTCTCTTTAGTCCCCATCCTACTCCCCTTTCTCCAACATTCCCCAAAATGTGCCTCCAAGCCACCAACTCTTGCCATCAAAGAGAATAGGTACTCTGAGTATATGAATTCATTATATTATTAACCCAAACTAACTATGGCCAGAGGCAACTCTCATGGGAAAAGGAGCATGTGTCAACTTCCACTAGACTTAGCACACTAGACTCAGTCTCGAGGTCACCAGGAAGTCTTGTAATCAGAACAGATATAGAGATGGGAGGTGAGACCCTCCTCCAAGTGCACAGGTGGGCCTGTGTCTATCGGTGCCACTTAGTCACTCCCTGCCAGAGGGGGCTGGGAGATGGATTTTAAGATCTCCATAATCTACTTCTGAAGCTTTTAAAGAGCGAATGAAGCAGAGCAATGAAGCAGGCCACATTTGCCCAGGGCTTTTGGAAAACTCTGCACACATGTCACTCAAAGTGTTTCTTCCAGACTCAGCCAAAATCTGCCGCCCCGGGGCCTGGCTGCACAGGCCTCAGCCCTGGCACACAGCTGCACTTTTGGATGATGGAACTTAAACAATAGCAGGCCAGAGCGTCGACTGAATTAGCAGTGACCATGGACTTTCCACTGTGCTTTGCAGTTCCCCAATAGGTTTCATAGTTGTCCTTTTCATTCTGAGTTATCTCCCTTTTGGCAAATGATGATACTGAGTCTCAGAGGCATCCAGTGACTTGCCCAAAGTCGCATTGTTAGTAAGCAGCCGTGCTGAGATTTGACTAGATCATTTGGCTCCAAAACTCACATGTGGCAGAGCTGTCCAGTGGCTGATTGCTGCCATTGGAAATAGCAGAGCAGGGGACTGGGTCTAGGGAGCCATCAGGCTAGGAGTTTTCTCTGTACAGTCTGTTTTGGCTGTCCTTGAAGCTTAGGAATTAGCTAATGCTCAGTCAAGTCCCTTTGACTCTTGTGTTATGAGAGATGCCCTATTGCCATTTAAAAGGGTCCTAGGCTTCCTGGGACTCTGTCATTCTGAAAATGACAGGCAGGGCCTTCCCATGGAATAGTAGGACATTCAAGCATGCTCTCTTTCTGTTTTAGGGCTTGGTGATGGGACACACTGAGGACAACACACTTCACCACCCACTGACAGCAATACTGGACCAAGAACACAGGCAGGGATGGACAGAGCTGGAGCTGGCGATACAGGAGGCAAAGGGACCTCATTTCTCAGGACTTGGACAAAAGCAGGCCCAGCCGACACGAGACTAACAACCAGTGAGTTCCAGGCAGGTGGGGTGATGTCCACCGACTCTACAGTATTGCTGCTGCCTAGTTCTGTTCCTGGGCCTATGAAGTACCCACTCATGGTTTTCCGACCACTGGTGATGTCGTGTCTAGTCTCTAATGGGATGGGGACACTGGAGGCTCCAGACCTGGAACCAGCTTATCCATGTGGTTAGACAGGGACGGCAGAGCTCACCGTGCCCAGGTTGCCAGGCTTATCCTGGGAGTTGCTAGGATAAGCCTATTAAACTCTGGTTAATATAACATGCAACAGCCCAAGAGTGTCCATGGAGAGGGCGTCCCATGGGAAGGCCTCACTCAGAAACAAGATATCCAAGGTGATGTGTAACACTACAGGCAGATAGCAGGGATCCCAGAAAATGCTTCTTCAGGAAGAGGGCCCCAGAAGCCAGGCTAGGAACCCTCGGCATCGTAGGGAAGAGTAAGACCACACTCTCACAGCATATGGGACATGGATGGATGTGGCTTAAGAGTTCACAACAGGGTAGATACCCAGTGATCAGAACTGCCACTGGGCCAGTGACAGACTCCAGGCAAAGAGAACACAGCACAGGGATGGGCTAAGGTGTCTGCTTAATTTCATGATGCTACTGAGGTCTGGGGCCATGCTGAGCCCACAAGTGGGGTTCCAGGTATAGTGCCAAGAAGAGACATAGGTTCAGAGACAGGGGCCAAGGAAGGCCTGGCTAAGGCCTTGTTTCTGCCCATAGAGTTTATGGAGGTTTGTGGCTATCTAAGGGAAAAAGTCTCCATGGGGTGGCTTTTTTAAGAGGCAAGAACATTTGGCATCTCCTGAGCAGCCAGATAGAAGGGGCTGGAGCCTGCCAGTCCTGGGGGTCTCTTGGGCACATTCCACGGGAGTCGAGCTAGTGCTGGGGTTGGCTGTTACCCTGCCCCTGGTCAACTGCACCCCACTATGTTCATGCAGGTGTCCATCCATGGCACTTGTAGTCTAGCAAGGGACAGAGATCATGCCTGTAATGGACTTCAGACCAAGCACGGAGCGGCCGTGTACACTCACAGTTGCACGTATGGGGAGAACGGATTGGGAATGGGAGGGTGAGCTTCCCAGAGAAGGAGAGGAGTGACAGGAAAGAAAGTTTCTAACAGGTTTTATACAGTCCTGAAAGAAAAAAAAAAAAAAAAGAGGCAAGGAGTCAGTGAAAAAAAATAGTTTTCAGCAGTGAAGTCGCACCAACACCTCCTCTCATACATGGACTCCATTCAGAGCCTGCTTGAAGCAGATATTGCCTATTTTCCACTGAATCAGAGGGAAATTACAGTTCCCAATGGAGCATTCCCTGAGCAGGAGGGAGGAGGTGCTGGGTGATTGTTCCTCATGCTTCCCAGGCGTCCCTCTGCAGCCCAAGAGCCGAGAGGGCCGGTGGCAGGCAGGGCAGAGGCTGGGCAGCTCCAGAAGGCTGAAGACCAGGGCAGGCCCCTGGGGAATCCTCCTCTCCTCTGATGGCTTCTTCCCCAGCCCCTTCCCTGGACCCCGGGGCATCCGCCAAATGCCTGGAGCTCCCAGAAGGTCATTACCTCACTGCTCCCTGGGCTCCCAGCAATGTGAGATTTTGCCTACTGCCTGGGGGTGGAACCCTCACTAGACTAGTGGGCTCCCTGCCATGGGCTCCCAACTACTCCCTCCGCAGAAACTCATACAAGAGTTCCCCCCAAATGCCTCTGAGGGGGCCCACCCCAATGTCCTTCTTCAATCCTCTTCCCTCTTCCAAACATTTAATCTAATCCCCTCTAAAATTTCTCCATCTTTCTTATCTGACACAAGTACACAGAAACCATTAAATAACTTTCCCTGGGTTTTTCTCCAGGTACAGAAAGTCTGACCCTCAGGGCCTGAGGCTCCAAAGAATCAGAGCAGAGAAGGGGAGGGGCATGTTGACTGGGGCTTGAGGTCTTGGTCCCCCTTGCCTCAGCTACTGAGTGCCTGGGGTAACACCTCTGTGTCCAACTCCTTGGGCTTTAGGGAAGTTGACCCAGTACACAGACACCAGTGTTGTGAGCCAACAGCCCCCCCCAAAAGACCCCAGTCTGTCTCAGCCTGTCTCGGCCTTGGTCCCCAGCATGTCCCCTCCTCCCCCCCCAGTTAATACCGAGAACAGGTTTCTGACAAGGAAGTTCTCTGAGTTCCCTGACCCCCTGGCTGTGGTTGAAACACAATGACGAGAAACTTACCTCAACACCCCCCAGCCAGCTAAACAATGGTGGAAACTCACTCAAGCAGAATTTCCCAGTAACTGAGTTTCCCAGGTACTGGGCTTTCCAAGTTGTCCCCATGGTTCCTGGGCTCCCCCCCCCCCCCCCGGAGCCGCCACACAGCTACCCCCTGAGCCAACTACCTGAATGTAACCCCACCCTGTAACTGGCCATGTTCTGCTTTTGTATATGTTTGCTTTGCCACATCAGCACAAAAAGGGTAAAAAAGGCTG
>CAUYON010047622.1:0-11425 GCA_963573935.1 Arctocebus calabarensis
GTTGTGGCGGGCGCCTGTAGTCCCAGCTACTTGGGAGGCAGAGGCAGGAGACTCGCTTGAGCTCAGGAATTGGAGGTTGCTGTGAGCTGTGATGCCACAGCACTCTACCCAGGGTGACAGCTTGAGGCTCTGTCTCAAAAAAAAAAAACAAACAAAAAACCATGTCTGCAAGTTGAATTTGATCTTTTAGCTGTTTGTAATTTCAGAGAGATAAAATGACAATTATTCTTTTCAGGTTTGCATATATAGAGTTCTCAGACAAAGAGTCAGTGAGGACTTCCCTGGCCTTAGATGAGTCCCTGTTTAGAGGAAGACAAATCAAGGTAAGCCTGCGCCCATTGTTGTTCTCATTATATGTGAACTCTCCAGGTTGAGTCTAAGGGTTTCAGTTGTATGTCCTTTATTCTCAGGTGATCCCAAAACGAACCAACAGACCAGGCATCAGCACAACAGACCGGGGTTTCCCACGAGCCCGCTACCGTGCCAGGACCACCAACTACAACAGTTCCCGCTCTCGATTCTACAGTGGTTTTAACAGCAGGCCCCGGGGTCGCGTCTACAGGTCAGGATAGATGGGCTGCTCCTCTCCCCCGCCTCCCATGAGCCCTGTATGCTTCCTTCTCTCCTGATCTGAGGAACCTCCCTCCCTTCCCCTCCCTAACCTTGGTCTCCAGGGACTTGGTCTCCTGCCTGTGCAGGGTGAGGAAGGTAGTTGCAGGCCAGGCCAGGAGGCCAGTCTCATCTTTTCTGGAGCAGGAAATGGTGATAAAGGCCTGGATCTCTCCATCTAGCCTGAGAGATACTTTCTTGGGAGTTGGTGGCAATGAAGGTGTTTACACTGAAAGCCAGGAAGAACAGGGCCTCAGGGCAGTGAAAGCACTGCTTTGAAGTTGGCTACTTTTCCCAGAGTAAGGGAGAGGCTAAAGTCTGACCCTCCCTTGGAAGAATACCAGAGGCTAGTTGATGTTACTTCCCCAATAGCCATGTGGGAGGATTTTGAGATACATACTTTTTGAGTCAGTCTTACAAGTTAACTTTCTTATGGGATTAGTGTGGAGTTAATGTTTTTGCTTTGCTTTACTTCTTTCTCTTTATATTTGGATAGACAGGTCAGGCATATAAACCTTGGCTTCCCCTAGGATTACCTATTTGCTCCTAGGAGTTAGGGAGCATCTATTGATGAGGGCCTAGGGTTTAAATGCTGTGGAGAACGGAAAACTGGATGAACAGTGGGGTCCTTTCTCTTGTCCCTGTATCTGAGATGCATTTTATTGCCTCTGTTTGGTAAAGTGTTCTGTGAAACACTCCCACCCCTAAATTCACCAGGTGTTTTGCTATATCTGGGATTGTGGGGTCAATTTTAGGATACTTGAAAACTTCTTTTCCCCTTTCCTTCACAGTAACTGGGGCAAGGGCCCACGGGGAGGGGCTTATACTGAACTATCTAGTGATCATGTTAACACCTAACTCTCCTTCTTTCTTCCAGGGGCCGGGCTAGAGCGACATCATGGTATTCCCCTTACTAAAAAAAGTGTGTATTAGGAGGAGAGAGAGGAAAAAAAGAGGAAAGAAGGAAAAAAAAAAAAGAATTAAAAAAAAAAAAAGAAAAACAGAAGATGACCTTGATGGAAAAAAAAATATTTTTTAAAAAAAAGATATACTGTGGAAGGGGGGAGAATCCCATAACTAACTGCTGAGGAGGGGCCTGCTTTGGGGGAATAGGGGAAGGCCCAGGGAGTGGGGACAGGGGGCTGCTCATTCACTCTGGGGATTCGCCATGGACACGTCTCAACTGTGCAAACTGCTTCCCGTGTTTCCCTGCCCTACTTCACCTCCTTGGGGGTTGCTCAAGGGTAGGTGGGCATGGGTGGTGGAGGGTTTTTTTTTACCCAGGGCTCTGGAAGGATACCAAACTGTTCTGCTTGTTACATTCCCTCCGTCTTCTCCCCATCTTTCACAGTCCCCTCCTGCCTGCTCCTGTCCTGCCGGGTCTACCACCCACCCCACCCCTCTTTTCCGGCTCCCTGCCCCTCCAGATTGCCTGGTGATCTATTTTGTTTCCTTTTGTGTTTCTTTTTCTGTTTTGAGTGTCTTTCTTTGCAGGTTTCTGTAGCCGGAAGATCTCCGTTCCGCTCCCAGCGGCTCCAGTGTAAATTCCCCTTCCCCCTGGGGGAATGCACTACCTTGTTTTGGGGGGCTTTGGGGTGTTTTTGTTTTTCAGTTTTTTGTTTTGTTTTTTTCCTTTGCTTTTTTTTCCCTTTTATTTGGAGGGAATGGGAGGAAGTGGGAACAGGGAGGTGGGAGGTGGATTTTGTTTATTTTTTTAGCTCATTTCCAGGGGGAGGGAATTTTTTTTAATATGTGTCATGAATAAAGTTGTTTTTGAAAATAAAAATTGTTTGGCCTTTTGAGTGTAAGGATTATTTATCTTTCTGTTCTCTCTTAGACCTCAGATGGCTATTAATTCTACTTTGTGGAAATAATGGTGTTGTGAAAGTGAAGCTTCCACTTACAAATTACGGAGTAAGGAGTTAAATTACACCTAGCCAGAAACGTTATGTGTTTAGTTGGGATGCAGGTTTTTCCTGGATAGCATGTAACTCGGCATTTGAGAAATAAAGCATGGGAAAGTAAAATAGCCCTGCTGTGTGTTCTGATAGAACTTAACATGCAAATGAACTATCCACACCAACAGCTCTAGATCCCTAGATGGGGGTCTGAGTGATCCATTTTTGTCTAACCTACCTCATCATAGGCTCAAAAAATACAAAATTGGGTACAGTGGCTCACACCTGTAATCCTAGCACTTGGGAGGCTGAGGTTGGAGGGTTGCTTGAGGTAACTTGAGCAATGTAGTGAGATTACCTGTCTGCAAACAAATGAGAAGTGAGGCATAGTGGTGTGCACCTGTGGTCCCAGCTGCGTGAAAGAATGAAGCAAGAGGATCCTTTGAGCTCACTAGCTTGAGGTTGCAATAATTTATCATGCCCAGTCTGAGCAACAGTAAGAGAGAGTCTACAAATGCCAAAACAAAGTACATGTAGTTGACTGCAAAGCATGTGTCTCCTTACAAGTTTCTGTATTCAGCTAACATTTTGGTTCATTTTATCACAACTGGCTTTCACTGTCAACGTCTTACTTTTTTGTGTGTAGTTGGCCATCTTAACCTAATTTCTCTTGTTTTGTATTCTAATGTCAGATTGGTCTTAAAATACTTACATCGCTCCCAGCTCAAGCCTTCATAGACAATTAACTATAGAATTTTTTTTGTAGAGACAAGAATCTCACTTTATCACCCTCAGTAGAGTGCTGTGGCGTCACAGCTCACAGCAACCTTCAACCCCTGGGCTTAGGCAATTCTCTTGTCTCAGCCTCCCAAGTAGCTGGGACTACAGGTGCCTGCTGCAATGCCCAGCTATTTTTCTGTTTTGCAGTTCGGCGGAGGCCAGGTTTGAACCTGTCACCTTCGGTATATGGGGCCGGCACCTGGCTTGATGAGCCACAGACGCAGCTCCAGAATTTCTTTTTTTGTTTGTTTTTGAGTCTGAGTCTCACTTGGTCACCCTTGGTAGAATGTTGTGGTGTCTTAGCTCACAGTAACCTCAAACTCTTGGGCTCAGGCGATTCCCTTGCCTCAGCCTCCCAAGTAGCTGGGATTACAGGCATCAGCCACAATGCCTTTCTATTTTTTAGAGATGAGAGTCTCACTCTGGCTCAGACTGGTCTTGAACCTATGAGCTCAGGCTATCCACCAGCCTCGATCTCCCAAATGCTGGGATTGTAGGCATGCGCCATCATGCCTGGCTACAGAATTTCTTAATAGTTTAACCTCTTAATACTTTTTTTTTTCTTAAGTAGCCGCTCTGGCCTGGGCTGCAGTGTGGTGGGGTGATCACAGCTTACTGTAACTGACTCCTGGGTTGAAGTGATCTTCCGGCCTCGGCCTTCCAAAGTGTTGGGATTATAGGCAAGTTAACTGCACCTAGCTCCTTCATACTTATTTTGCCGTTTACTTCTCAGGATGTTTTTGTTTATAATTGCCTCTGGGCTGGATGCTCTTTTCTTTTAAAATCTTAGGCTAGGGCCGTGCCTGTGGCTCAGTGGGTAGGGCGCTGGCCCCATATTTCTGAGGGAGGTGGGTTCAAACCCGGCCCTGGCCAAACTGTAAAAAAAAATAGCTGGGTGTTGTGGCAGGGGCCTGTAGTCCCAGCTGTTCAGGAGGCTGAGGCAAGAGAATTGCCTAAGCCCAGGAGTTGGAGGTTGCTGTGAGCAGTGTGATGTCACAGCACTCTACTAAGGACGATAAAGTGAGACTCTGTATCTACAAAATAAATAAATAAATAAATAAATAATAATAATAAAATAAAATAAAAATTTAAGGCTAAAGAAATAGCTATTTTATATCCATAAAGCCTTGACCCACCCGTCAAGTTGCATTGTATTCTCAGGTCAGTGTCGACTATTGGTCATTTATTGCACTACCTCTTGTAGATTAGTTAAGCATTTGAAGTCTATCTTTTGTCCTGACTTGATTCTACTAAAATAATGCCTAGTGGTCTCAAGTGTGGAGACTTCTGCAGAGGCTGAAGGCCAAGAGGCTGAGTAAAGTGTTCAATTATTAACTTTGTGAACAAACATCCTAAGCGACTTGATGTTAATGCATGGAGGTCTCATCTATCCACCAGGGGGCACTAAATGGCTAGTTCTAAAAGATCCCATATAAATTGATGGCTCTTAGAAGATGTATATCATTTTTTTATCTTTCTCTGGTTTTATTTATTTTCATATTTATTTATTTATTTTTTGAGACACAGTCTCAAGCTGTCACTCTGGGTAGAATGCTGTGGCGTCATAGCTCACAGCAACCTCCAACTTGGGCTCAAGCAATCCTGCCTTGGCCTCCCAGAGTGCTAGGATTACAGGTGTGAACCACCACACCCACACCCTGGTTTTAATTTTTGGTGTTCAGTCACTTCTACTCTAGCCTTTCCATTCTCCGCTCCATTCCTACTTTCATTGCTGAGCAATTCCCCATCATTGCAGTGGGCTCCTGGTAGAGGTCCAAACTCTACTTAGTGCCAGAAAGGCTCCTATGGTACCACCAATAAATAGAAAGTATAAACTCAAGTGTGGAACTTAAAGTCTTTCCCAATTTAATCCTGATTGAATTTCCTTGTCATATCCTACCTTAAATCTGATGTACTATGCATTTCAGTTTAGTTACTTTATTTTCTTCTTTTTTAATATTTTAATTTAATTTAATTTTTTTGAGACAGAGCCTCAAGCTGTTGCCCTGGGTAGAGTGCTGTGGCATCACAGCTCACAGCAACCTCCAGCTCCTGGGCTCAAGTGATTCTCCTGCCTCTACCTCCCAGGTACCTGGAACTACAGGCGCCCACTGCAACGCCCGGCTGTAGCATACAGCTGTGGCATCACTGCTCACAGCAACCTCCAACTCCTAGGCTTAAGTGATTCTCTTGCCTCAGCCTCTCAAGTAGCTGGGACTACAGGCACCTGCCACAACAGGTTGTAGTTGTCGTTGTTTGGCAAGCCAGGGCTGGGTTCGAACCTGCCAGCTCTGGTATATGTGGCTGGCGCTTTAGCTGCTTCAGCTACAGGCGGTGAGCCTTTATTTTATTTTAGGAAGAATCTCACACACACAAAAGAATCTCACCATGTCACCCTAGGTAGAGTGCTCTGGCGTCATTGCTCATAGCAGCCTTGAACTCTTGGGCTTAAGCAATTCCCTTACGTCAGCTTCCCAAGTAGCTGGGACTACAGGCACCCTCCACAATTCGTGGTTATTTTTTTGTTGTTGTTGCTGTTGTCATTGTTATTTAGCTGGCCTCGGGCCGGGTTTGAACCCTCTAGCCTCCGTGTATGTGGCTGGCACCATTACCAGCCTTACCAGCCTATAGCTGGGTTTTGTATGGTTAAAATGAGTAGCCTTGGGCGGCGTCTGTGGCCCAAAGGAGTGGGGTGCTGGTTCCATATGCCGGAGGTGGCAGGTTCAAATCCAGCCCCAGCCAAAAACTGCAAAAAAAAAAAAGAGTAGCCTTTCTCAAGTCGAGATCATATTTTAAAATGTCTGTCAAATAAATAGATAAATAAACAAAAATGTTTATCAACCTGGCTAGTTTCCATATACCTCTTTCCTCTTTATGCTTGTTGGTAACTATTCATTCAACAAACACTTTGAGTATTTATCAAGCGCTGGGCATTGTTCTAAGTGCTAGAACTTGTTACAGAAAAAGGAGTCACTGGATAAAGAAACTATTTACTGGCTCAGCACCTGTAGCTCAGTGGTTAGGGTGCCAGCCACATACAATGGGGTTGGCGGGTTCAAACCCAGCCCGGGCCTGCTAAACAACAATGATAACAGCAACCAAAAAAAAAATAATAATAAATGAAATAGCCGGGCTCGGCACCTGTGGCTCAATGGGCTAAGGCGCCAGCCACGTACACCTGAGCTGGAGGGTTCGAATCCAGCCTGGGCCCGCCAAACAACAACAGCTTCAACCAAAAAATGGCTGGGCATTGTGGTGGGCACCTGTAGTCCCAGCTACTTGGGAGGTGGAGGCAGGAGACTCGCTTGAGCCCAGGAATTGGAGGTTGCTGTGAGCTGTGATGCCACGGCACTCTATCTAGGGTGACAGCTTGAGGCTCTGTCTCAAAAAAAAAAAAAAAATAGCTGGCTGTTGTGGCAGGCGCCTGTAGTCCTAGCTACTTGGGAGGCTGAGGCAAGAGAATCAAGCCCAAGAGTTTGAGGTTGCTGTGAGCTATGATGCTATGGCACTCTACCAAGGGTGACATAGTGAAATTTTGTCTGAAAAAACAAACAAACAAAAGAATGACTTGGTGCCTGTGGCTCAAGTGGCTAAGGTACCAGCCACGTATACCTGAGCTGCTGGGTTCAAATCCAGCCCAGCCCTGCCAAACAACAATGACGGCTGCAACCAAAAAAAAAATAGCTGGGCATTGTGGCTGGCACCTGTAGTCCCAGCTACTTGGGGGGCAGAGGCAGGAGAATCACTTGAGCCCAGGAGTTGGAGATTGCTGTGAGCTGTGATGCCATAGCACTCTACCCAGGGTGACAACTTGAGGCTCTGTCTCAAAAAAAAAATAAAAAATATAAAGAAAAGAAAAAAACTTTATTTACTGAAAAAAGGTGTTTGCCATATTTCTGGTTTGCATGCTATTGAAAGCTCAATTTCTTTTAACTGGAGATATAATTATAGAATTCCCCTTTTAAGTGTATAATTCAGTGGTTTTTAGTATATTCTGTTTAGGTAGTTAGTAAATATTACAGTAAACATAAAGTAATCATCACTAATACCTAATCTTTTTTTTTTTTTGAGACAATGTCTCACTTTGTTGCCCTCAGTAGAGTGCCATAGCTAGACAGCTCACAGTAACCTCCAACTCTTGGGCTTAAGTGATTCTCTTGCCTCAGCCTCTCAAGTAGCTGGGACTACAGGCGCCTGCCACAACAGCTGGCTATTTTTTTTTTTTTTTGGTTGCAGTTGTCATTGTTGTTTGGCAGGCCCAGGCTGAATTCGAACCCACCAGCTCTGATGTATGTGGCTTGCTCCCTTAGTTACTGAGCTACAGGCACCGAGCCGCTAATTCCTAATGTTATGGCATTTTCATCTTCCTCCAAAGAAATTCCATACCCATTAACAAGTTTCCAATTAACCTCTCTCTCCAGCCCCTGGTAACCACTAGTCTACCTTCTGTCTGTAGACTTACTTATTCTGATTGTTTCATATAAATGGAATCATATGATATGTGGTCTTTTGTGTCTGGCTTCTTTTAGTTAGCATAATGTCTTCAAGGTTCATCCACAGTGTAGCATGTATCACTATTCCTTTTAACAGCTGAGTAATATATATGACTTTTTTTTTTGAGACAGAGTTTCACTTGATTGCCCTCCATAGAGTGCCATGGCTGGCATTACAGATTACAGAAACCTCAAACTCTGGGCTCAAGCGATTCTCTTGCCTCAATCTCCTAAGTAGCTGGTACAAGCGCCCACCACAGCACCTGGCTATTTTTTAGAGACGGGGTCTCACTCACTCGCTCAGGCTGGTCTCGAACTCCTGAGCTCAAGCAAATCTACCCTCCTCCATCTCCCAAGTGCTGAGATTACAGGGGTGAACCACCGCACCCAGCACCACATTTTGTTTATATATAACCAAATGACGGACGTTGCGGGTGTTTCTTTTTTTTTTTTTTGGTAGAGACAGAGTCTCACTTTATTGCCCTCGGTAAAGTGCTGTGGCGTCACACAGCTCACAGCAACCGCCAACTCCTGGGCTTAGGTGATTCTTTTGCCTCAGCCCTCCAGGTAGCTGGGACTACAGGTGCCGGCCACAATGTCCGGCTATTTTTCTGTTTTTTGCCGAGGCTGGGTTTGAACCCGCCACCTTCGGTATATGGCGCCGGCGCCCTACTTGATGAGCCACAGGTGCCGCCCGGGTGTTTCTTTTTTTTGGCTATTACAAATAGTGCTGCTATAAACATCTGTGTGTAAGTTCCTGGGTTATATGTTGCTATTGTTTAAAAGTTTGTGTTGGCCATGTGCGGTGGCTTACGCCTATAATCCTTAGTACTCTGGGAGGCTGAGGTGGGAGGATAGGTTGAGCTCAGTAGTTAAAGACCAGCCAGATCTCATCTCAACTAAAAATAGAAAAATTGGGTCAGGTGTGATGGCTCAAGTCTGAAATTCCAGCACTCTGGGAAGCTGAGGCACGCAGATCACCTTAGCTCACAAATTCGAGACCAGCCTGAGCTAGAGCGAGACCCTGTCTCTAAAAATAGCCAGGCAATGTGGGTCTGTGTGTGTGTGCCTGTAGTTCCAGGTACTTGGGAGGCTGAGGCAAGAGAACCACTTGACCCCAAGAGTTTGAGGTTGCTATGAGCTATGACAACATAGTACTCTACTGAGGGCAACAAAATGAGACTCTGCCTTGAAAAAATCAAAAATATAAAAGAATTGCCATAAAAATAGAAAAATTAGGGTGGTGCCTGTGGCTCAGTGGGTAGGGCACCGGCCCCATATACCCCAGCCAAACTGCAACAACAAAAAAATAGCCGGGCATTGTGGTGGGCGTCTGTAGTCCCAGCTACTTGGGAGCCCGAGGCAAGAGAATCGTCTAAGCTCAGGAGTTCGAGGTTGCTGTGAGCTGTGACACCATGGCACTCCACCTGCCACGGCACTCTACCCAGGGTGACAGCTTGAGGCTCTGTCTCAAAAAAAAAAAAAAAAAAAAAATTGAAAAATTAGCCTGATGTTGTGGTAGGCACTCATAGTCTCAGCTACCCAGGAAACTGAGGTAGGAGAATTCCTTGAACCCAGGAGTCTGAGATTGCTGTGAGCTAGGCTGACACCTCGGCAATATAGCCTGGGCAACAGAGAGGGACTCTGACTCAAAAAAAAAAGTTTACCTCCTCCAGAGTTCATATATTGAATCCCTAACTCCCAAAGTGATTGTATTAGGAGGTAAGGTCTTTGGGGATATGATCAGTTCATGAACTCTTATAAAGGAAGCCCCAGAGAGCTGCCTTGTCCTATTATCTGATGGATCAAGCAAGAAAGTAATATCTACGAATCAGAAAATGAGAGCTCACCAGACGTCTAATCGTCTAGAACTTTGGTATTAGACTTCCCAGAACCGAAAAATAACATTCTGTTGTTCATAAGTTACCCAGTCTAGGTGTTTTGTTATGATAATCCCAAGGAATGAATGTACTAACACATAGTAACTATGTTTAACCTGTTGAGAAACTGTCAGGATATTTTCCAAAATCATTTTCATTTTCACCAGCAATGAATAAGGCTTTCAATCTCTCTACATCCTCATACTTGCTATTGTCAATCGCTTTGACCCATTTTGAATTAATTTTTGTGTACGGCATGAGCCATACTTTTGCGTTTGGATATCCAATTATCCTAGCACCATTCTTTCCCCATTAAGTGGTCTTGGCCCCTATTTTGAAAATCTATTGACCAGTCTCTGGACTCTCAACTGTGTTTTATTGATTGATGTCTGTCTTTTGGCACTACTGTACTGTCTTCTTTTTTTTTAATTGAGATAGAGTCTCACTTTGTCACCCTCGGTGGAGTGCCGTGGTGTTATAGCTCACAGCAACCTCATACTCTTGGGCTTAAGCCTCTTGAGGCTCTTGCCTCAGCCTCTCAAGTAGCTGGGACTATAGGCACCCACCATAACACCCGGTCATTTTTTTTTGTTGAAGTTGTCATTGCTGTTTTAGCTGGCCCGGGCTGGGTTTGAACCCACCAGCCTTGGTGTATGTGGCCGGTGCCCTACCCGCTGAGCCACCGGCGCTGCCCAATTCCCAAATATTTTTTCCTACTATAAATGGAATTGTTTTTTAAATTTCATTTTCAAATTGTTCAATGCCATTGATTAGATTAGATGTATAATTACACTAAGAAGGAAAAGAAAAGGTATATTTTAAGAAACAGAAATACAGGGTGGCACCTGTGGCTGAAAGGAGTAGGGTGTTGGCCCGATATGCCAAAGGTGGCGGGTTCAAACCCAGCCCTGGCCAAAAACTGCAAAACAAACCAACAAAAACCCCCCAGAAATACAACTGATTTTTTTTTATATTGATCTTGTATCCTGCAAGTTCAGTAATGTTGCTGAATTTATTTTCAATAGTGTTTTGTGGATTTCTTAAGATCCTCTTTGTATATGATTATGTCATCTGCAAATATACAGGGCATTTTTGTTCTTCCTTTCCATTCTGGGTGCCTTTTATTTCACTTCTTTCTCTTCATTTCCCTGGCTATAACTTCCAGTACAATGTTGAATAAAGTAGGAAAAGCAGATACCCCTATCTTGTTTTTTTTGTTTTTTTTTTTGAGACAGAGCCTCAAGCTGTCACCCTGGATAGAGTGCTGTGGCATCACAGCTCACAGCAACCTCCAATTCCTGGGCTCAAGCAAGTCTCTTGCCTCCGCCTCCCAAGTAGCTGGGACCACAGGCGCCCGCCACAACGCCCCGGCCATTTTTTTTTTTTTTTTTTGGTTGCAGCCGTCATTGTTGTTTGGCGGGCCCAGGTTGGATTCGAACCCGCCAGCTCAGGTGTACGTGGCTGGCGCCTTAGCCTGGTGAGCCACAGGCGCCGAGCCCCCCCCCCATCTTGTTTTTGATCTTAGGGGAAAAGCTTTCAGTTTTTCACTATGATATGAGTTATGATGTTATTATTATTTTTTTTTGTTGATGTCTTTTATTCCATGGATGTTTAAAACAAACACTTGAGGCCAGGTGCAGTGGCTCATGCCTGTAATCCTAGCACTCTGGGAGGCCGAGGCGGGCAGATTGCTTGAGCTCATGGGTTTGAGACCAGCCTGAGCAAGAGCAAGACCCTGTCTTTAAAAATATCCAGGCGTTATGGA
>CAUYON010047625.1:0-40209 GCA_963573935.1 Arctocebus calabarensis
TTTCCCCATCTCCTCCTTTAGGCCTTTAGTCTCAGGGTATATATAGGTGTATGGGTTCCTTGGCCAGGAAACAAGTGAATACAGTCCCTTCCACCAGGGGCAAGGTGAATGAATGTATCAATGAATGGATACAGTCCTTTCATGGAATTGAGGCTTAGGAAATTCACAAGAAATTGACCTAGGCATAGGCGATGAGGGTTCCACATTTAGTCCTAAGTGTGAAGTGAAGGAGACACCAAGGCACAGGTGTCTCCTCAGCAGTTGTCCAGCCTTTTTGGCAATTGGAACCTCTGGTAGAGGTTGGAGGTCCCCCTCCTTGCCTGTCATCCAGGCCGCTGGCTCTTCAGCTGGCTACCACACCACCAACACTGCCAAGGAGGAGGCAGAAGGTCCGCCAGCTCCGCTGAGCTGGCTAGGGCGCCAATTGTCCTGCATCAATTCTCCCTCTCTGAGTAGAAACTCCAACTGCTGTTAGGGAGAAGGGGCAAAGACTCGATCTAACTGCTTCCTGCTGAATCGGGTGATGATAGAAGGAGGCAGTTGCGGTTTCTCCAGAGGAGAGTGATACAGGGGTTCATGGACTGGAACCATCTTTATTGTGTGTGGCTTGATGACATTTATGGAAAACATAAATCTGATTAGTGTATTTAGTAATAGGCAAAGGTAGAACAGTGTCAGGTCAGAAGCACTTATTCAATGATGCTAAAAGAAAACCATATTATGGTTTTTCTTGCTGTGTCCTAAATAATAGCTTCAAACTTTCTTTTGTGAGCCTGTTTTCTTAATAAATCATCCAGTTTGTGATATTCAGTTATAGCAACAAGAAACAGACTAAGGTATTTTCTGATACCATCACTTTGGGAGTTGGAATTTCATATGGATTTGGGGGGTGTCTTAGTCCATTTGTGCTGTTATAAAGGAATACCTGAGGCTGAGTAACTTATAAAGAAAGGAGATTGGGCAGCACCTGTGGCTCAATGGGTATGGCACTGGCCCCATATACTGAGGGTGGCGGGTTCAAACCTGGCCCTGGCCAAGCTGCAATAGAAAAATAGCCCTGCGTGTGGTCCCAGCTACTCAGGAGGCTGAGGCAAGAGAATTGCCTAAGCCCAGGAGTTAGAGGTTACTGTGAATTGTGACGCCACAGCACTCTACTGAGGGCGATAAAGTGAGACTCTGTCTCTACAAAAAAAAAAGATTGATTTGGCTCTCAGTTCTCCCGGCTATACAAGAAGCATGGTACAGCATCTGCTTCTGGTGAGGATTTCAGGCTGCCTCCACTCATGGCAGAATGGAAAAGGGGAGCCAGCAGGTGCAGAGATCACATGAGGAGGGAGGAAGCAAGGGAGAAGGTGACGGTGCCAGGCTCTTTTCAACAACCAGTCTTATGCAAACCAACAGTGAGAATGAACTCACTCCCTTGAGAATGGCACCAAGCCATTCTTGAAGGATCTGCCTCCACAATTGAAATACTAGGGCCCACCTCCAACATTGGGGATCATATTTCAAGATGAAGCTTGGTCAGTGTGGTGGCAAAAGTGATTTTTTATTTTGGATATTAATCTACCATGTTGACTTCTTATTAACTCCAGTCCCAGGAATGTTTCCTCATTTCTATTTTATTTGCTGTCTTTAGTGTGAACACATGTACTCCATATAAATCCTGCCTTTAGATCAAAGCAACCTTATGTTATCATAAATTACAGGCTGTGACATATACAGGGTGTCCATAAAGTTCATGTGCAATTTACAATACAAACCTATTTTAAACTGCACACAAACTTTGTGGACACCAAACTCTGTGTACAGCATACTTGCCTGTTCTGGAAGGTTGCCTTTAATTGTCTTACTGAAGCACATACACCCTTTCCTTATGAGATATAAACCCTGGATCTGGGGAATAACAGTACTAAGATCTACCTGTCTTATAGCCACAAATAACGATACTTCCGTGTATAAGTTCCCCATGAAATACCCTTTACTGGAAAACTGGATTTTGTTTGTCTGTCTCATTATTTCATTTCTTTGCTCCTTTGTCATTTAGGGGATATTTTGAATATACAGCCCCTTCATGGAATAGTGAGGCTAAACAAACCATATCCAAACCATACCAAGGGAGGCAACATCTGTTTATCATTGCTTCCATTTAAAAGAAAAACCTAAAGTAATGGATATTTAAGTATCTCCCAGCAAAAAAGCAAGTCTTACCCAACCCCTACAATTGCGTAGAAGTCACATTACAGTTGACCCTTGAACAACACGATTTTGAACTGTGTGGGTCCACTCATATGTGGATTTTTTTCAATTGTTGGAAAAATTTTTGGAGATTTATAGCAATTTTAAAATATTTTCAGATCAACCACATAGCCTAGAAATATTGAAAAAAATAAAAAGTTACATATTCATGAATGTAAAAAAATGTAGATACAAGTCAATTTTATCATTTACTCTGAGAAACATATACAGATGTATTATAAAAAGTTAAAAATTTATCAAAACTTACACAAACATAGACCATACTTGATACCATTTGCAGTCAAAAGAAATATCAACAAGTATAAAGATACAGTATTAAATTATAACTACATAAAGTTAACTATAATAAGACATAATCTCATGGCTATCGTTTATTGCTATTACAGTGAGCTCAAGTTTTATGATTATCAGCTTAAAACACCATGTGATGCTGATCATCTCTATATGAGCAGTTCATCTCTCCAGTAAATTGTGTATCATAGTAGAAAGTGGTATCTTATGGTTCTCAGGTATTTTTTATCACGTTTAATGCAATACCATAAACCTTGAATAATACCAGGGGACCCATATGAAGTTCCACTGGTGATGCTGCAAGTACTCCCACGAAGCAGGGAAAAGTCATGAGATTACAAGAAAAAGTTGAATTTCTTGATGTGTACCATAGAGCAAGGTCTGCAGCTGCACTTGCCCTCCATTTCAGAGAGATGATCCATCTCATAAACAGATGACATAAAACTTACAGTATTGATAAATACAGCAAAGTACTATAAATATATTTTCTCTTTATGATTTTCTTAATATTTTCAGTTTTCTAGCTTGCTTTACTGTAAGAATATAGTTTACAATAGATATACATAAAATGTGTTAATCACCTGTTTTTGTTACCAATAAGACTTTGGGTCAGAAGTGAGTTATTAAGGCCGAGTGCAGTGGCTCGTGCCTATAATCCTAGCACTCTGGAAGGCCAAGGTGGGTGGATTGCCTGAGCTCACGGGTTCAAGAACAGCCTGAGCAAGAGTGAGACGAAACCCCTGTCCTAAAAATATCCAGGTATTGTGATGAGTGCCTGTAGTGTCAACTACTCGGGAGGCTGAGGCAAGAGAATCATTTCTTGAGCCCCAAAGTTGGAGGTCACTGTGAGCTATGACTCCATGGCACTCTCCCAAGGGCTACAAAGTGAGACTCTGTCTCAAAAAAAAAGATAGCCGGGCGTTGTGGTTGGAGGCTGAGGCAAGAGAATCACCTAAGCCCAGGAGTTGGAGGTTGCTGTGAGCTGTGTGACACTATGGCACTCTTCCAAGGGCGATAAAGTGAGACTCTTGTCTCTTAAAAAAAAAAAAAAAATGGATATTAGTAGTTACGTTATGTTTGGGGGAAGTCACAAATTATCCTCAGATTTTCAGGAACATGAGAGTTAGTATCCCTAACCCATGTTGTTCAAGGGTCAATTTCCCCTACTATATACATAGAGCTTTCAGTTGACTTTTCAGTATTAGTCTTAAACATAAATATGAGTTTCACCAAGGATCTCCAGATAATTATGAGAAGTAAACTGAAATGGAGGGAAAAAAGAACTTAATAATAGACTTGGCATGGTGGCTTAGGTCTATAATCCCAGCAGTCCGGAAGGCTGAGGCAGGAGCATCACTTGAGGCCAAGAGTTCAAGATCAGCCTGAGCAACACTGGCAAGACTCATGTCTCTACAAAAAATAAAAAATTAGCTAGGTGTGGTGGCACATACCTATAGTCCTAGATACTTGGGAGACTAAGGCAGGAGGATCGCCTATCCCTGGAATTTAATGCAATAGTAAGCTATGATGACACCACTGTACTCCAGCCCAGGTAACAAAGTGAAACCCTGTCTCAAAAAAAAAAAAAAAGGAAAAGACTTAACAATTATAGAGATATTACAGAATTACAGAACATAGAGGAAATCTAAAACTGCAGCAAAACTTGTGATTAATAAACTCAGAAAGATGGAGAAAATATAAAAAAATGAAACATTCAGAGAACCCAGAGTGCTCTTGGAAATATAGAATGTAATAGTCAGAATTAAAATTTCAATAGAAAGATTGGAATTTAAAAAAAAATCCAGGACATCACCCAGAAAAAAAAAAGATGTAAAGGTGAACAATCAGAAAAAGGTCAATTAGAATATCCGTATATAAGGTCCAGCCTATAGTGAAGAAAGAAAAAGAGGTATGAGAATAAACACAAAGCCTCTTCAGAACCACAATTTGGCCAGGCAGAGTGGCTCACACATGTAATCCTAGCACTCTGGGAGGCCTAACCGGGAAGATTGCTTCAACTCAGGAGGTGAACTGGCTTAAAGCAGCTTGAACTGAGAGAGGATACCCGAGAAGGGTGAGGTCTGGGAGAACAGGTCTTCTCAAGGAGACCACAAGGATACACTTGCAGGGTCCTCTCCATGGTGACTCAGCCTTTAGGAATTTGTAAACTTAACTTCCTGGAACTTGGAAGTTTCCAAGTTCTGTGAAATACTATAGTTAGGTGGGGGCTGGAATAGCATCTCCCGCTTGATTCAAACAGGCCAATGAGAAGGGTATTTGTGGGGTGGAATTTTTTGACTGTCAATAAAAAGGGAAAGATCAAGCTAGACGGGGAGTGTGGCCATTTGGAATTCTTCTATGCCGTAAGCTCCCAGCTGATGAATAAAGCCCTTCCTCTTATAAACATGGTGTTTGGGTGCTCTTTCTTTTTGTTGGGCCTTGTCTTCCTGTAACAATGATAGAGTCATTTTTCTAGAGGGACTGATGCAATCTTCATAAAGAGAGAGGAGGTTTGGTTAACTGCCTTTAATCTGAGTGAGTATAATTTAGGTGGGGCAACAGAAATTTTTATATAGAAAGGAGGCCTAGAGATAACTCATCAAAAATTTCTGTCTTTATATCTTTTAAACTCTGTTCTCAACATTTCCTGTGCATAATTAGAGATTTAATTAAATACTGATGCTTATCACTAATCATAAGGGAAATACAAATCAAAACCACAATGAGAGACCATCTCATACCCTTCAGGGTGGCTATAATAATAATAAAAAAAATCAGAAAGTGGCCAGGCATGGTGGCCTATACCTATAATTGTAGCATTTTGGAAGGCCAAGGTAAGAGGATCACTTGAGGCCAGGAATTTTAGACCAGCCTGATCAAGGTCCGTGCCTTGTTCCTACAAAAAACAGAAAAATCAGCCAGCATGGTGGTACATGCCTGTAGTACCAGCTACTCAGGAGGCAAGGGAAGTGGATATTGAGCCCAGGAGTTTGAAGCTACAGTGAGCTATGATGATGCTGATACAGGGTTCCCCTCCTGCTCAGGCCTGAACAGAGAAACCTCATTTTCCAGGTCTAGATGAGGTCAGAAATTAGTATCATCACAGACCACATCTGTAACACAAACATATCCTTTGGAGGTTGCATTCTCTGGACCCAAAACAAAGTCATGAAAAAAGCAGCTTGATAAGTATCTCATCTGGGTTGCCCCTCTTAGATCAAGGAGCGCATCCCCTACTGCTTCCCCTGGGGCAAAGAATATAAGGACCACATTCTTCTGCATCATGCCAGTTTTAAACTTATTTTTTGCCTGCAGGCCCCTAGCCAATTGTGACATGTTCCAGACCATACATTCCACCTCCCCAGAACCCTGCTGGCTGCAGGGTAGGAAAAGCAGTATATAAACCCCTAGACAGAAGACCCACATGGGTGACCCACTTGGGTTCCCCCCTCCACAGCGGGAGGTTCTGTTCTCCTCTTTCACTTATCTGTCTCTTTTATTTGTCAATAAAATTTGTCTTTCATTCATTTGCATGGTCCATGGATTCATTCCTTACATCTCTAAGATCAAAGACTTGGCAGGGAGAAATTCCAGCTACAATGCTACTGCACTCTTGCCTGGGCCACAGAGCAAGATCCTGTCGCAAGCAACAACAACAACAATAAAAAAACAGAAAGTAGGTTCGGTGCCTATGGCTCAACGGGCTAAGGTGCCAGCCACGTACACCTGAGCTGGTGGGTTCGAATCCAGCCCCAGCCTGCTAAACAACAATGAGGGCTGCAACCAAAAAAAAAACCAAATGGCTGGGTGTTGTGGTGGTCACCTGTAGTCCCAGCTACTTGGGAGGCAGAGGCAGGAGACTCACTTAGCCCAGGAATTGGACTCTATCCAATGCAACAGGACTCTATCCAGGGTGACAGCCTGAGGATCTGTCACAAAAAAAAAAAAAAAAAAAACAGAAAGTAAGCGTTGGCAAGGATATGGAGAAATTTGAACCCTTGTGCACTGTTGGTAGAAATGTAAAATGGCATAGCTGCTATGGAAAATAGTAGGTTCCTCAAAAAATTAAAAATAGAATTACTGGCTCAGTGCCTGTGGCTCAGTGGGCTAAGGCGCCAGCCACATACACCTGAGCTGGTGGGTTCGAATCCAGCCTGGACAACAATGACGGCTGCAACCAAAAAATGGCCAGGCATTGTGGTGGGCGCCTGTAGTCCCAGCTACTTGGGAGGTGGAGGCAGGAGCCTCGCTTGCGCTTGAGTGCAAGAATTGGAGGTTGCTGTGAGCTGTGCTGCCACAGCACTCTATCCAGGGTGATAGCTTGAGGCTCTGTCTCAAACAAACAAACAAACAAAAAATAGAATTACCATAAGATTGAGCAATTCCATTTCTGAGTATATACCCAAAATAATTGAAAGGGGGGACTTGAGATATTTGTATGCTCATGTTCGTAGTAGTATTATTCACAATATTCAAAAGGTAGAAGCAATCCATTTATCCAGATGAATGGATAAACAAAATGTGGCATATGCGAACAACACAATATTATCCCGCCTTTAAAAGGAAGTTAGTTCACGCTACAACTTGGATAAATCTTGAGGACATGATGCTAAGTGAAATAACCCAGTCATAAAAAGACAAATACTATGTGATTCTACTCACAGAGGGGTCAAATTCACAGAGACAGAAAGTATAATGGTTGTTGCTGGGGGCTGGGAGAAACGGAATTGGGATATTGTTTAATGGTACAGAATTTCAATTTTAGGTCAGGCACAGTGGCTCACACCTGTAATCCTAGCACTCTGGGGGGCCTACACAGGTGGATTGCCTGAGCTCAGGAGTTGGAGACCAGCCTAAGCAAGAGCAGGACCCTGTCTCTAAAAATAGCTGTGTGTTGTGACAGGCACCTATAGTCCCAGCTACTCAGGAAGCTGTGCAAAAGAATTGCTTGATCCCAAGAGGTTCAAGGTTGCTGTGAGCTATGTCACCATGACATTTTACCAAGAGCAAAAAAAGAGACTATGTCTCAAAAAAAAACCAAAATCAATTTTGCAAGATAAAAAGAGTTCTGGAAATTGGTTGCACAACAAAGTGAATACGTTTAACACTGTTAACTATGCACTTAAAAATGGTTAATCTGGGCATAACACTAAGGAAGTATACACTTGAAAATGTTTAAGCCCAGCTCAGTGTAGTGGTTCATTCCTGTAGTCCTAACACTCTAGGAGGCCAAGGCAGGAGGATCCCTTGAGCTCAGGAGTTCAAGATCAGCCTGACAAGAGTGAGACCCTATCTCTACTAAAAATAGAAAAAAATAGCCAGGGGTTGTGATGGGCACCTGTAGTCCCAGCTACTAGGGAAGATGAGACATGAAGATCACTTCAACACAGGAGTTTGAAGTTGCTGTGAGCTAGGCTGACACCATGGCATTCTAGCCTGGGGAATAGAATGAGACTCAGTCTCAAAAAAAATGGTTAAACCATGGGTGGTGCCTGTGGCTCATTGAGTAGGGCACCAGCCCAGTATACCAAAGGTGGCAGGTTCAAACCTGGCCTTGACCAAACTGCAAAACAGAAAAATAGCTGGGGTTGTGGTGGGCGCCTGTAGTCCCAGCAACTGGGGGAGGCTGAGGCAAAAGAATCGCCTAAGCCGAGGAGTTGGAGGTTGCTGTGAGCTGTGTGATGCCACGGCACTCTACTGAGGGTGAAAAAGTGAGACTGTCTCTACAAAAAAAAAAAAAGAATGGTTAAACCAGGCATGGTGATGTATGCCTGTAGTTCCAGAAACTCAAAAGGGTGAGGTGGAATAATTGTTTGAGGCCAGGAGTTTGAGACTGCAGTATGTTGTGATGAAGCCTGTGAGTAACCAATGCACTCTAGCCTGGTCAGCATAGCAAGACTCCCTTCTCTTAAATATAAATGCTAAGATGGTAACTTTTATATATATTTTACTACAATTAAAAAAAATTTAATACCGGTGCCTGGGCTCCAAACCCATA
Organism: Arctocebus calabarensis; assembly: GCA_963573935.1. NCBI lineage: Eukaryota > Metazoa > Chordata > Mammalia > Primates > Lorisidae > Arctocebus > Arctocebus calabarensis. The sequence goes on from CAUYON010047625.1 coordinate 8,546, forward strand.
CTAGGGCATCCCCATTGACACTGCTTTGTATTTGATCTTTCATCTAAGACCTGAAAATAAATAAGAGTACAGGCAGACAGACTATGACTCATGGTAATGTTAAGAGATAGTCTTCAGGCTCTTTTTGGTGATACGTTTGAGGACATTCAGCTAAACTATACCTGCAAAATCAATGATGATTAGGATATTCCAATGAATGCTCCCATCCAGATGGGAAAAACTCATTAAAGATGTTTTGGTTCCACCCACTATCTAGGCTCAGAAATGATATATTTGGTCTGAATCTTTCAGCTTATAATGTGTGGCCAAGGCTTTGTGTCTGACTTTTTAAAAAATGTTTGTTAAATACAATTATTGAAATGCTTTCTCCCTCTTTAGATGCAGTTTAAACATGATAACTTCTGGTAAGCTTTCCTGATTTCCAAGTTTCTGTTCTATACCCTCCCTCTATTCTTGAATACATGTGGATCTTTGTTACTCCATCCCGTAATTGTCCTATCCCCCCCCCAAACTGTAAGCTGCTACTAGAAAATGGGGCCATTATCTTACTTGCCTTCACATGTACATTTTCTGACATGTCTTCATAGTACAAGTTCACTGACTATAAATTTTCTTTTTTTTTTTTCGAGACAGAGCCTCAAGCTGTCACCCTGGATAGAGTGCTGTGGCATCACAGCTCACAGCAACCTCCAATTCCTGGGCTCAAGCGAGTCTCTTGCCTCCACCTCCCAAGTAGCTGGGACTACAGGCACCCACCACAACGCCTGGCCATTTTTTTGTTTTGGTTTCAGCCGACATTGTTGTTTGGCAGGCCCGGGCTAGATTTGAATCTGCCAACTCAGGTGTACGTGGCTGGCGCCTTAGCCCATTGAGCCACAGGTGCCAAGCCGACTGACTGCAAATTTTCACTGACTGAATGAAAAAAAATCTCTTTACATCTCACAAGTATAGTGCATACTATCCATGGAATAAGCACACTTATAACATTGACTCAAAATGTATAAAAGGAATTCCTGTAATCAAAATATTTGTACCCCTCTAATATTCTGAAATCTAAAAAAAAAAAAACCAAGATATAATATAGAAATAGATGAACTAAATTCCTTCACAGTAAACTATCCTTTATGATATTTTAAAAAGTCTTTACTCTCAAGTTCTTTTCTCTCTTGTGAAAACAAACATGTAAACAAATGCAATCCTGTGCACTAGTGGAAAAATATGTGTTATATTGTGGGTACAGAGAAGGATGTTATCACTTTCTTGAGGTAGGAGTGGGAGGGAGAAGGCTTCAGTGGCAGAGATTGAATTTTAAAAGAATTATTAGTTCACACAACAGATTCTTCTTAAAGTATTGAATTGCTAAAGTAAGTATTTTTGTAGGTATAGTATTATTTGAGTACTTGAAAATCTGAAGTTTGAGTCATTTACATCCTGAGTGATACCCAAAGCATTACATGGTACTTGAAATTTTCTAAATGAAGAAAGATGTGCTAGTTTGAAAACATTTGTACCACTTTTCCCTTTTCCTGCTTTAAGAGACTTCTAATAAGGCACCTTTAACGACCAATTCCTAAGTTATTAGTGACTCTGAAATATTTTCTCATATTTATTAATCATTGTATTTCCCTTAGAATCAGTTTGGGGCCTCATCTAAATCCAAAGATCTCCTATGAAGTCTTGTTAGAACTGAGGTGGGGAAACTTTAGGGAAAGAGTAAGAGAAGATAATAGGGGAATTTGGGAAAAAGTGAAAAGAAAGAGTAGTCAAGTTTCCAGGATCTCTGAAAACCCAACAATAGCCTTTTCCTCTTGAGTTAGACTTAGTCCTCATAATTTCTATTTTTTTTCACTCCAAGACTAAATTCATTCTCACACAGCCTGACTATTCCTCACTTCTTTTAGTCACCATTTTCTTCTCTAATCATTTTATTTGGAAAGATTTAAGCCATAAATGAAAAAAATCTTTAATCGTGGTACCTGGACTTTTTGCAGGTATAACTGCAGCTTTTTGCATCTATAACATGTAGATGACTATGATAATTATAAACAGGTTTTTCTTTGCTTTCTTTTCTTTTCTTTTTTTTTTTTTTTGTGAGACAGAATCTCACTACGTCGCCCTTGGTGGAGTGCCGTTGCATCACGGCTCACAGCAACCCCAAACTCTTGGACTTGAGTGATTCTCTTGCCTCAGTCTCCTAAGTAGCTGGGACTATAGGTGCCCTCCACAACACCCAGCTATTTTTTGTTGTAGTTGTCATCGTTGTTTAGTGGGCCTGGTTGGAACCTGCCACCCTTGGTGTATATGGCTGGCACTGTAACCACTGTGCTATGGGTGCCTGGAGCCATAATCAGATTTTTCTGATTAATAATATTAATAATAATTATATCAAATTTTTATAAAGCACTAGTATTTTGATAATATGTAAAATAAATACTAAAATACCAGTATTATCATTTTGCTATGGTATCATACATACTGACTTCAAGTCCCAATAGTTAAGCAGAAGAAAGGAAAGTAGAACTCCTTGATAGTAACTAGCTAGCTGGCCCCTCATGGAGGGTCAGGATGAGAAGAAGCCTTTCTAGAGTTTTCAGTTGCTGGGGGAAGCTACACATTGAGTGTAAAGCTTGCAAGAGTGGGCATATTTGAACAGTATACAGGAACCAGATTTGAATACCAGTTTGGTGGCTGGCAAGGCAGCCATACTGAGAAGGTCCTGATGGCCAGGGGGCTTCCATTGTGGGAAGGTCCTGAGAAGGTCTTAGCTGGAGCCTAAAGCATGGCTTAATTCCACTTTCTGGGATCAGTACTCCACTTTTGGGACATGCTGAGGGACTCTCGCACCCCATGGGAATTGGAATCAGGGGACACTGTGAGACCTACTCCTAAAGGATTCTTGTGAGCTTTAGGATCCCACCCCAGCAAGGTCTGAATGCTGAGGAAACAATCAGGCAATCACCAAAGGCAACTAAGTTAGCAATAAGGATCATAGAGGTTACTGACTGTGGTCTCCGTCTCCTCCAAAAACCACAGCACCAACTGGTATCCTGGTGACATATTGGAACATATTATCATCAAGAGCAAAGACTTCTGCTTTTCTGGCCCAAGGAGGAGTTTGGTTTTGCTCAGGCTGTGGCTACTTCAAGACCCAAGCTCCAAGACAAGGTAATTTGAAGCAAAGCAGGAAGTGAAAAGGAAAAAGTAGGACAAGGACATGAATAAGAAGAAAGAACATATGATGGGGAACCAAAGGAAAAATTCAGGCAACATGAAAAATCAAAACAGAGGCATGGCACCTGTGGCTCAGTGAGTAGGGCACTGGCCCCATATACCAAGGGTGGCTGGTTCAAACCTGGCCCCAGCCAAACTGCACCAAAAATTAACCAGGCATTGTAGTAGGTGCCTGTAGTCCTAGCTACTTGGGAGGCTGAGGCAGAAGAATTGCCTAAGCCCAGGAGCTGGAGGTTGCTGTGAGCTGTGACATCATGGCACGCTACCAAGGGTAACACAGAAAGACTCTGTCTCTAAAAAAAAGAAAAGAAAAAATATCAAAATAGAGTAATTCTCACAAGGGACCATGAGGCACCTAATTCAGAAGACTCCACTTACAAGAATTATAAGAATCCATTTTGGCTTGGTGCCCATAGCTCAGTGAGTAGAGTGCTAGTCACATACATCAAGGGTGGAGGGTTCAAACCCAGCCTGGGCCAGCTAAACCACAGCTAAACAACTGCAACAACAACAGAAAAAAAAAAAACAACAAAACTAGCCAGGTGTTGTGGTGGGTGCCTGTAGTCCAAGCTACTTGGGAGGCTGAGGCAAGAGAATTGCTTAAGCCTAAGAGTTTGAGGTTGCTATGAACTGAGATGCCATGGTACTCTACTAAGGGAAACATAGTGAAACTCTTGTATCAAAAAAAAAAAAAGAAATAATGGATTTCACACAAAGGGAATTTAAAATACAGACGATAAAGACAATAAAAAAATGGATGAGAAAATGGAAAGACAGAACCAAAAGATGGAGGAGAGATATGCAGAATATAGAAAAGATATGGTGGAGCTTAAGGAAATGAAGGAAACAGGGAATGTAAAGAAGGAGTAGAAAGTATCAAAAATAGATTAGATCATGGAGAAGAATGAACCTCAGAGCTAGAGGATAAAATGTTCAAGTTAGCCCAGGTACTTAAAGAGGCAGAAAAGAAGAGAGAGAAACCAGAACAGTCACTTAAAGAACTACAGGACTCCATGAAGCATTTAAACAAACAAATAATAGTTATCCCTGAAGGGAAGAAGATTGTGCCAAAGTTATGGAAGGCCTACTGGAGACTATCATAAATGAGAGTTTCCTAAATTTTACTAAAGATTCTGACACATTCCATTCAGATGGATAATGAATCCTGGGTCATCTCAACTCTAACAGAGTTAGACACATGGTACAAGATACATTGTAATGAATCTGTCCAAAGTGAAGATGAAGGAGAAAATTCTGCAAATATCCAGGAGGAAGTGCCAACTGACCTACAACGCAGAACCATTAGGATAACAGCAGACGTTTTAACTGGAAGCCAGTTGGAAGCCAGAAGAGCATGGTCATCCAGCTTCAACATATTAAACAAAACCATTTTCATCCTAGAATTCTGTGTCCTCCAAACTAAGCTTCAAAATATATGTAGAGGGGCGGCACCTATGGCTCAAAGGAGTAGGGCACTGGCCCCATATGCCAGAGGTGGCGGGTTCAAACATAGCCCTGGCCAAAAAGTGCCAAAAAAAAAAAAAGTATTGAGAAATACAATCTTTTGTGGATATACAAACATTGAGAAAATTCACCACAACAAGATCAGCTCTAAAGGAAATACTTAGACCCATTCTCAAAACTGACCATCATGATGTACCACCACCAAAGTAAACATCAAGAAGCTAAAGGCCAAAACTTAGATTTCACAATGGCACCAAGTATAAAACTACAAAACAGACTTTCACAAAATAAGATGAAGAGAACTCCACCACACTTACAATTCTTTCAATAAATGTCAGTGGACTGAATTCACCACTGAAGAGGCACAAGCTGACTGATTGGATAAAAAAGCACAAGTCATCCATATGCTGTCTTCAGGAGACACACCTAGCCTTGATGGACAAATCAAGACTCAGGGATAAGGGATGGAAACCGTATTTCAAGCAAATGGAAAGAAGAAGGCTTAGCACCCATATCTCAGTGGTTAGGGAGCCAGCCACATACACTAGGGCTGGTGGGTTCAAACCCAACCTGGGCCTTCTAAACAACAATGATAACAACAACAACAACAACAAAAATAGCCAGGCATTGTGGCAGGCATCTGTAGTCCCAGCTACTTGGGAAAAGAAATAGATCTCTTGAACAGACTGATTTCAAGAGTCAAGAGAATGGCTTAAGCCCAAGAGTTTGATGTTGCTGTGAGCTGTGATGCCACAGCATTCTACTGAAGGTGACATAGTGAGACTCTGTCTCAAAACAAAAAACAAACAAACAAAAAATGGAAAGAAGAAGAAAGGAGGGATTGCAATCTTATTTTCAGATACAAGTGGATTCAAAGCAACTAAAGTTAAGAAAGACAAGGATGGAAACTTTATACTAGTCAAAGGGACAATTCAACAAGAAGACATTTCAATTTTAAGTATTTATGCACCTAATGTAAATGCTCCCAGATTTATGAAACAGACCTTGAGGGGTCTGAACAATATGATATCCCATAACACCATAACAGCCAGGGAAGTTAACACTCCTCTGACAGATTCTCAAAAGAGAAACTAAATAAAGATACAAAGGACTTAAATGTGACTCTAGAACAAATGGGATTAATAGGCATATACACAACACACCATCCCAAAGCTAAAGAAAATACATATTTTTCTTGTCAGCCCACACAAGGTATGTACTCCAAAATAGACCACATCCTAAAATACAAATCAAACCTCAGCAAAATTTAAAATGTAGAAATTATATCTTGTACTTTCTCACACCCCAAGGCAATAAAGCTGGAACTCAACTCCAATATCTTTGTTCATCCTCACACAAACACTGGGAAATTAAACAAGTAGGAAATTGTTAAATTCTTCAAACAACAACAAAGACACAAATTACCAAAACCTGTGGGATACAGCAAAAGAAGTCTTAATGGGAGGGCGGCACCTGTGGCTCATCAAGTAGGGCTCTGGCCCCATATTCTGAAGGTAATGGGTTCAAACTCAGCCTTGGCAGAACTGCAAAACAGAAAAATAGCTGGGCATTGTGGCCAGCGCCTGTAGTTCCAGGTACTCAGGAGGCTAAGGCAAGAGAATCACCTAAGCCCAGGAGTTGGAGGTTGCTGTGAGCTGTGTGACGCCACTGCACTCTACCAAGAGCGATAAAGTGAGACTCTGTCTCTAAAAAAAAAAAGTCTTAATGGGAACATTTATCACATTAGATTACTACATTCGAAAGACAGAAAGAGTGCCCATCAACAAACTGATCAACCATCTTCTGGAACTGGAGAAGAAGAACAATATAATTACAAATCCAGGAGAAGAAAAGAACCAAAATTAAATCAGAAATCAATGAAATCAGAAATCAATGGGCTCAGTGCCTGTGGCTCAACAGGCTAAGGCACCAGCCACGTACATCTGAGCTGGCGGGTTTGAATCCAGCCTGGGCCCGCCAAACAACAATGATGGCTGCAACCAAAAAATGGTCTGGCATTGTGGAAGGTGCCTGTGGTCCCAGCTACTTGGGAGGCAGAGATAGGAGACTCGCTTGAGCCCAGGAATTGGATGTTGCTGTGAGCTGTGATGCCACAGCACTCTATCCAGGGTGACAGCTTGAGGCTCTGTCTCAAAAAAGAAAAGAAAGAAAGAAAGAAAGAAAGAAAGAAAGAAAGAAATTAATGAAATGGAAAACAAAAGAATCATTCAGAAAATTAGTGAAACTAAAGTTGTTTTTTAAAAAATAAATAAATAAAATCAATAAACCTTTGGCCAGATTAATTGGGCAAATAACAAGAGATGCCACAGAGATACAAAAGGTCATCTATGAGTACTACAAGAAACGCTATGCCCAAAATTTGACAATGTGGGTGGTGCCTGAAGTTCAGTAGGTAGGGCACCAGCCACATACACCAAGGCTGGTGGGTTCAATCCCAGCCTAGGCTAGCTAAAACACCAATGACAACTGCAACAAAAAAATAGCCAGCTGTTGGGGTGACCATTTTTGCTCTTTCCAGTGGTGTTATCGAGTGCTGCAGCCATGTCCTAGCCAGCTGATGACTGTGAGTCTCAGGCAGCTTATGATCCATATGCCTACCCGGGCGACTGTGATATGCACACAGGAGATCCAAAGCAGGACCTTGCTTATGAACATCAGTACGAACAGCAGACCTATCAAGTGATCCTTGAAGTGATCAAAAACTTCATTCAGTATTTCCACAAAACTGTCTCGGATTTGATTGATCAGAAACTGTATGAGCTACAGGCCAGTCGTGTCTTCAGTGATGTCATTGGCCAGAAGGTATACGAGATCCAGGACATCTATGAGAACAGCTGGACTAAGCTGACTGAAAGATTCTTTAAGAATACACCTTGGCCTTGATCAACAGGTTGGCAATGATACTGTCTTCCTGATTTTATGTAAAGAATTATACTACATTTCTCTGATGATTAAGGATAATGAGCATTTCTTCATGTGTTTGAAGGCCATGCACTTGTCTTCTTTGGAGAGGTTTCTTTTCAGTTCTTTTGCCCATCCTGAGATGGGGTCTCTTGTTTTTTTCTTGCAATTATGTTGAAGTTCTCTATGTATTCTGGTTATTAAGCCTTTGTCAGAGGCATAACTTGCAAATATTTTTTCCCATTCTGAAGGCTGTCTGCTAGCGATATTTACTATGTTCTTAGCGGTACAGAAGCTTTTTAGTTTCATCAGATCCCAGTAGTGTATTTTTGATACTGCTTCCATTGCTTTGGGGGTCCTCCTCATGAAGTATTCGCCCAGGCCAATACTTTCAAGAGTGTTCCCCGCACTTTCTTCTAGAATTTTTATACTTTCATGTCTTATGTTTAAATCTTTAATCCTGTGTGAGTCTATCTTCATTAGTGGTGAAAGGTGAATTGAACCCATTATAGTTTTAACTATAGATCTACATTTTAAAATTAGATACATATTACAGACATTAGTCATTATTCTTCATTCAGTATATTTTCTGCCCTGACTTTATTTTAGCATGAAATAAAAGATTAACTTGCAGTATTAGCCATAGGTAAAAATAAAATCTTATAAGATGTTTAGTGACCAAAATAAATAGGGGGCAAGTGCCATTTATTCAGCAAGAGTCTTATGCAATTATTGGCAGCTTGATTATTTCTTTGGTTCTCTTCAAAATTGCTGGTGTTAGAAAGACCTTTCTGTTGTGAGTGAAAGGGGCCCTGACCTTCTTTTTTTATCAAGCATGTCTTCTCATTGGAGATTTACTAGTCAGAAAGACTTTACAAAGTAGAGGATTACTGCATTCCAACAAATATGTCACTCACAGGATCAGTGGAAAGTTCTTAAACTTGCAAGTATGAATTGTGATATATAAGCAAAGAACCTTTTACTTCAGTTTTCTTCCTATCAATTAACATTTTTTTATTAGAAGATGACTGATTATAGAGAACAAAATATTTGACAAATGTTTATAGCAAAAAGTGTTTCCTTCCTATGGAGGTTGACAGTTAACTTGGAGGTCAGGATCACAACAATTAACTTTAATTCTCCCTTAATGGTATTTAATCATATTTTCAGATTCATCAAAATATCAAAGGATTCATAAAACAGGTTTTTATAAAATGCCATTTGGATAATGTGAATAATTTGCTCATTGTTCAAATCTTAAGTTTTTATCTTTATTCAGGAAAGTGCCTCCTGCCCTATAGTTATCCGCAACCCTAGTACCTGAGGATTTCCTAGGTGTGAATTAGATACAAGGTCCATGCACATACTACTTATTAGGCACTAATACTTTGCTGCCTTTATTCTAGGAATACAATAGAGAATACAAATTGGAAATCCTATAAATAGGAAGAGTAGTGTACACTTGCCTTACTTTTGTTCTTTCAATATCCACCCACTCTTAATTTTACAGAAAGTCTTGCCTCTGACTAAGGAGAGAAAAGAGACCAAAATCTACCTTTCCTCACTTACCAAAAGTCAGGGCAGGGTCCAACAAGTGATGTAACTTAACTACCTGTGTGGTTCTTTTCGGACTTTTGAAAATGAAAGGAGATAAAGGAATTAGTAGAATTATTTATAACATTGATCTTGGCAGGGATTCACCAATGCCAATTATTTTTATCACATTCTCTCTAACTTACATAAAACTATATCAATTCATCTTGCTTTAAGAATTAAGTACATTCCAGTGGGCCAAATTTTATGAATTTTCTATCTAGATTACATAATTGAGTTGAAGTCTGTTTCTTTCTGTCACATAATTACATTTATAAGTAAATGAATACTCTAAGCCTAGCAGTCTCCAGGTATAATCCCATACTTAAGACCATTTTATCAAGTCCATCATATCAACTCATTTTTATATTTAAAACACAATATTATTTTTATCTTTTACTCTTATTCTTTCATAAGGATTCAGAGGAGATTTTCTAACAAATTGAAGCACTTACAAGTATCCAGCACTCCTCCATCCAGTTAGACATTAAAGAGATTTGTAAATAGCTTTTAAAAGTCAACTTTTTTCTCTTTCATGAAAATGTAGTTATGTTTTATTTAAAAATTATGCTACTATGTAGTGAGTTATTTCTTGTTACTTAATCAATAAATGAACAGTCAAAAACTCCTATGGGTCATTAATATTTTTCAAGTGTATAAAGGGATCTTGAGATCAAATTATTTGCAAGCCACATTTCTAATCAGCTGGGCTATGAAGAATAATTGATTACTGGCTATATAAAGAAATTAATCACAGTTAAATTAAAGCAAAACAAAAGAAACAATAACAAAATATCGTGGGTCCTCAAAAACCAAATAAGGACAAATATGTTCTCTAAGTTTCTTTTCTAATTTTCCAAAAGTTGCTATGAAAATAATGTAATTAGCTTAAAAAGATGCATTTTTCTAAGTAGCAAGCTACATCCATTTGGAAAGGTGCTTATTTTATTCACATTTAAATTCAGATAACTCCCTCATTGAACTTTTGTTCCTCACATAGTACTTTATTACTCTAGTAAATTACTGCACATAAATTGAGCAACTATATAAAGACAACCTGCGTAATATTATTTTAAATGTCTCTTACCAAGTATTTGTATTAAATTACTTGATTGGCTATATTGCTATAGAAAGGGAAAAAAATGTCACTTGTAGACATGTTCTAGAGAAAAAGGCATATAAAATAATCTTAGCAAAAATTGTGAATGTGAATGCATTTTTTCCTCTGAGGTATAATATTAAATTCCCTCATGACATATAGTGAAAAAAGCAATTGCAATATAATAAGAGTTTGCATCAAAACAATTATCGAATGACTCTAAGTTATGGTAACTTTAAATTTTATCTCATTTTTTGTCACATGCAAGAACCAATTTGTTAAATAATTATACATGTTGTATAGTACTAAAAGTTCTAGCCAGATGAGAGAAAGAAATAAAAGCATTAATATTGGAAAAGAAAAAATCAAAGTATCCTTGTTTGTAGACAACATGATATCCTATATTTAGAAAAACCTAGAGACTCCACCAAAAAACTATTAGAACTTATAAACAAATTCAGTAAAGTTGGAGAATACTAAATAAAAATATAAAAATCAGTATAATTTCTATAGGCCAAAGGTGAACAATCTAAAAAGGAAGTAATCTAATTTGCAATAGCTACAAATAAAATAAATATCCAAGAATAAACTTAGCAAGATAAGTCAAAGACCTCAACCATGAAAACCATAACATATTGATGAAAGTAAGAAGAGGACATAAAAAAATTAAAAGATATTCTATGTTCATCGAAGAATCAATATTTTTTAAATATCCATACTACCCAAAGCAATCTACAGATTTAATATAATCCCTGTCAAATTATCAATGACATTCTTCAAATAAATTGAAAAATAAATTCTAAAATTTATATGGAACCCTCCCCTCCATACACATACATGAGTAACCAAAGTCATTCTGAGCAAAAAGAACAAAGCAAGAGGCATTACATTAGCTAGCTTTAAATTATGTTACAAAGCTATAGTAACAAAACAGGATGTCACTGGCATAAAAATAGACAAACAGATCAATGGAACAGAACAGGGAACATAGAAATAAATCTACATATTTACAGTCAACTTATTTTTGACAAAGGTCCCAAGAACATATATTGAGGGAAGGAGAGTCTCTTCAATTAGAGATCCATATGTAGAATAATAAAACTAGATGACTACCTCTCACAATATTCAACAGTCAAATCAAAATGAGTGAATGGTGACAGTGCTTGTCACTCAATGAGTAGGGCGCCGAATGAGTAGGGCGCCGGTCCCATATACCAAGGGTGGCGGGTTCAAACCCAGCCCCAGCCAAACTGCAACAACAACAAAAAAAAAGATAGGCAGGTGTTGTGGCAGGTGCCTGTAGTCCCAGCTACTTGGGAGGCTGAGGCAAGAGAATTGCCTAAGCCTAAGCCTAATAACTGGAGGTTGCTATAAGCTGTGACACCATGGCACTCTACCAAGCATGATAAAGTGAAATTCACAAAAAAATAAGTGAATGGTTTAAAGTCTTAAATCTGAAACCAGAAATTATGAAACTACTAGTGAAAATATTGGGTAAACACTAAAGGACATTGGTTTGGGCAAAGATTTCTTGAATGAGAAATCATAGGAAACCAGAACAAGAATGAACAATGGATCACATCAAGCGAAGAAACTTCTGCACAGCAAACAAAACAAAGTGAAGAAAAAATCCAGGTCAAAATATTTACAAACTAACCATCTGACAAGTATTTAATATCCAGAATATATAAGGAGCTCAAACAACTCAATAGGAAAAAAAATTTGATTTAAAAAAATGGGCAAAATATCTGAATAAACATTTCTCAAAAGAAGACACATAAACAGCCAGCCATAAACAGCCAGCCATGCATATGAAAAAAATGCTCAATATGATTAATCATCAGAGAAATGCAAATTACAACAATGATATATCATCTCACTCCATCCCAAAGTGCTTTCTCCAAAAGACAGGTAATAACAAACACTAGTGAGTATACAGAGAAAGAAGAACTCTCATACACTATTGGTAGGAATGTAAATTAGTAAAGCCATGATGGAGAATAGTATGACGATTCCTCAGGAAACTAAAACTAGACCTACCATGTGATCCCTCAATCTCATTTCTGGGATAAATCCAAAAGAGAGGAAATTAGCATAGCCAAAAATATCTGCACCTCCATGTTTATTGCAACACTAATTCCTATAGCCAAGACTTGGAATCAATCTAATTATCCATCAACACACAAATGGATAGGAAAATGTGGTATATATACACAATGGAATATCATTCATTCATTAAAAAAGGATGAAATTGGTCATTTCAACAATACAGATGGAATTGAAGGACATCATATGTGAAAGAAGTCTGGTGTAGAACTCATGAAGTTATAGAATAGAATGTTGATTATGAAAGGTTGAGAAGGCTAGGGAAGAGGGAAAAATAAAGTGGGGATGGCTAATGGATATGAAAGTACAGTTAGATAGAAGAAGTAAAATCTAGTGTTTGTTAGCACTAGATACTTAATAGTTTATTGCAGATTTCATGACAACTGAAAGAATGGAATTAGAGTCTTCTTAACACAAAGAAATGATAATGACTTGAGGTAACGGATACCCCAATTACCCTGATTATCATTACTCATTGTAGGCTTGTGAGAAAACATCACATATACCCCATAAATATGTGTGGTTATTATGTACATAAAATTAAAAATAGTTTTTAGAAACAAATGGGGCAGCACAAATAACAGCTTAATACTATTCTTCACCTTTATACATAGAAAAATATGAATTGCACGACCCAACACTCATTTTGTTGAATGAATATGCTCGGACTTGACTTACAAGTTTGTAGAATAAAAATAGTAGCATTCAATTTAACAACTAATAATAATAATTATACATGTTGGATAGTGGCAATATAAAAAGTAAATTATTGCAAATTGTTTTGTTTGCTTTTTAAAATGATAAATTTTAAATTCTAAAACTTAGATTTAAAAGTTAAATTAACTACTCTGAAGTAATAGTAATTTGTAAAGGCACTCAAAATAATCTTTTACCCTAGCCCTATCCATGTCTAATTCCCTGAATAATAACTCAATGTACATAGTTTTAAATGTTTACCATCTCAGTATCATAATCAAACCTTCTCACTTAAATTGACAGGGTCAAAATATTTTCTTTTGTTTGTTTTATTTGCAAAAAAAAAAATGGAAGTCACACTTGATAAATTATTCTTTAATTTATATCTCTCTTTTTAAAGGACATTATGAATGTACATGCAGGTTAATAATTTCTTTGGATTACTAGCACTATAATACCACGTCTTGGCTGCACCATGGTATAATCTTGCATATACTTTTATCTGCTGATATTATTTCTTTATGCTAAATTCCCAAAACTGCATTGATGAGTGTTGAAGGTTTTGTATATTTAACATTAATAGTCATTGGTAAATCTGTTTCCATTTAGTTCATAGTCATTTATACTTTCACCAATGTATAAAACCACTAATTTACTTATATCCTTGCCTACAAGTGGTATTATTACTCTTTTACACCTTTGCCCATATTTTGAGTAAATACTGCTATATTTTTGCTTTATTTTATATTTGTAGTAAAGTTGAGCATTGTTTTTGTTAATTGCTAATTTAGATTGTTTTCTATGAATTATTTTTTCCTGTTTCCTGTGGGTAATTTGTTATTTTTTATCAAAATATGGGAGTTAAATGATGACTGTTAAACTTTATCAGTTATATGTTAGAAATAGCTTGCAATTTCCTATACGAATATGAATTTTTGCAAAATTAGTGATGAATACAACTCAACTTTAGTCAGAATCCCAGAATAGTTTGTACTTTTATGTTTGGGGATATATATATATATATTAGTTAAAGTGACTTAAAACTTCATATCAAGTTTAAATATCTTAAAATACCAAAACATTTTCAGTAGAAAATTAAAAGTAGAAAAGTAAGTGGCCATCAAATGATTCAGAGTCACATAGAAAGGATTTTGTCATTTTCTTCCCCTTACTGATATATCCCCTATAACTGCACACTAAAACCCATGTACATGTATAAGAATAAATAGATGAATAAATGAATAAGAAGCAGAGATGTGTCACTAAAAATCGTCCCACCCTCTTCTTCCTTGTATGTGCTTCCTCCTCTTCCTGTTCTTCTTCATCACTCTTTTCCATCTTTTCAGAGAATATGGACTCTAAATAGTTCACTTGGCAGAAATTAGAGGATATTTTTATACCTGCATTGAAATGCAGGAAAAGTATTTCATATGGTGGTTTATATATGAAGATTTTTTTCTATTGTTCTATATTACAAATATGACATAATCAGTTTTCACAAATCTTTCTTCATGTGTCTGATTATTTCTTTGAGATAAATTTCTGGAATGAGTAATAGGAATCAATTTACATTATCACCTACAGTTTTTCCTTGCAACTCTTTGTCAAAGTGCAGGAAGAATTGGGACAAAAGACCCCATTCTTGGCAAGGAAAACACCCCCCAGAAAAGGAGGAAGACAGAGAAATAAATTGAGCAAGGTGAAATAAAAACAGTTTAGCTGGCTTACTTTTAAAATAACAGTTGAATTACTTGTCTGGGCAGTTTCTCTTTTTACTGAAAGCCTGGCCTGTGCGGGATACAGCTTACAAACACCCCTGCTGGGTCTGTAATCACTCTGAAGAACAAAGGCCATAGCAGTAGCTGTGTGTAAGGCCTGGGAAGGAACATTAACCAGGCCGACCCCTGCCCAGTCAACAGTCAACAACCTTCCAGAAGCAAATCCCCATTGTGGGGATTTTATAATGGCCAGGACAGAGATCAAAGGAATAGTTGGAGCCCTGAGATATGGGCAGGAGGGCTTATACCCTAATCATGGAGGGAAGTGCCTCTGGGTGGAGATAAGGAGAAAATTCCTCTTTTCCACCAATTCTTCGAAGGAAGAATTGGCACTACTGCATGTGCTCCGAAGAGAAACTTAGAGGGGTCTAACCTCCCCCAAGGGATCTGTGTGTATGACCACACACAGGAGGTTGCCCCAACACAAGACTCATGTTCTCAATTTCTCAAGGCTGCCCAGGCCCTGAAAGTGAATGATTTCAAGTAGAATAAGAAATAACATGCTTGCTTACTCAGAGAAACTGCTGATGTTTTTTTCCCTTCCTCAGCTTACGCCCTCAGCTATATGAGAAAATAGCCTTCAATGAAAACTGGGTGTAACAAGCACTCAGGGCTACTTGCTGAAGCCCCACAAGCTAGTGGTGGACCCCTGTGCACACCTTTCAAAATTCTCTTCTATGTCCTGTCCCTTTATCCCTTGCCACTTTTACTTCCATTTCTTCCCAGTCGATCACTGCCTTTTCCACAGGTCTTGAAGGACCCTGACCCCAGAGCAGGACCCCAGCACCAAAGCACCAAGACTTCATCAAAATTAAGAATCATAATTAATGAAAAATAAAAACCTTTTATTAAAAATTGAAAACACTGGTTATGGAATTAATGAGCTTAGAATAGATGAGAGGAGGGCATTTTTACCTCTGAATATTAAATTATATGAATTCATGACCTTCAATAGTTAATTTAAAAGTAATTAAATTAAAAATTGCATGATAACTTAGAAGGATGCAATGTGATGCCTTTTTAGAGTATGCCTTAACTTAGCATAGTCACTTTATTGTGTTATCAAATATTATTCATCCTATCTAACTAACTATATTTTTGAACCCATTAACCACCCCCACTTTATCCCCCCAACCTCTGGTAACCATCATTATATTCTCTGTCTCTGATAAAATATAAATGGTTTTTAATATTTAGCTTCCACATATGAATGAGAACACAGATTTATCTTTCCATGCTTGGCTTATTTTACTTAACATGTAATGACATGGATGAAGCTAGAGAACATTATGTTAAGTGAAATAAACATTTTAAATTTTACAGTGTATTTTATATTATGATTGAGCACCTTAATGATTTATCAAATTTATGTGAAATAGTCTTGCCAGTTTAGTCATTCATATAAATTTACAACTACATTATCATCTTTACCCCAGCCTTCTTCTCAAATCATCGCCTAAAGAACTTGTATTTTGATCAAAACTTCACTAACTCTGAAGACACCTAAAGTTAATACATTTAGCTTTCTTTGTCTGTAAATTATTTTAGAATGAACTGGCATTCTAAATATAGTCAACTTTCCAAGTGTCAATCTACTATATATTACACACAATATCATATATATTATGATATCACATATTACATACTACACATTATATATTATATATATTGTGGTATGTAGTCACACTAAGTGACTGTAAGTGACTATAATCAATAGCAAGTTAGGGCATACTCTAAAAAGGTATCACATTGTATCCTCCAAGTTACCATGAAATTTTGAATTTAATTTTAAATTAATTTTGAAATTAATTTTTTGAGGTTTATGACTTCATATGATTTAATATTCAGAGGTAAAAATATCACCTATCTACTCCAACTCCATTAATTCCATTTCAGGAGATAACCAATGATTTGAGCTTAAGGTCTTAGCATTTTTTTAACTATATATTTAAAGAATTTAAATTGTTACTTGAATAACAGTAATAATAATTTACTGGCTAAATCACCATGGTTTACTGAATTTTTACATGTGTTTTTAAAAATCCTCACAAAAACTACAGGAGATTTTGCTAGTTTTCACATGAAGAAATGGACTCTAATGGGTTAAGTGACTTGCTGATATAACTAAAAATTATTTAAATGACAAAAAAAACGAGTAATTCTGACTTTGAATTCTATTTTCATAGAACAGAGTATGTTAAAAAGATATAAAGTTACTAAGTCTGTCTCCCTACTTCAAACAAGACTTTCCTATAAACATTAACTTCCTGTTTTATCCATAGAGTTTCTATTTAATATGACAGGAAGTATATGCATGAGGTCTGGGTGGAACCGTATTCAAGTTTAATGGAAGTAAACATAAAAACTCAAAAACCACATCAGCTTTTGCTAAAATGTTTAGTTTGACAGGTTAGGAATCATAGAAACAACCTTTTTATTGCTTGTTGGAATAAAATGTAACATATTGATTTCAGCTGTTCCCAAACAATAATTTGATAAAATACCCGTTTACTTGCTCTTATTATTAATTTGCTTTTAAGGCTCCTCTGCCATGTGGCATTGAGGAGCAAAACAGATCTCCACAATTATAAAAAAGTTTATTGGTCCATGGCAAGTGTAAACTGCCGAGGTCCCTGGCAACAGTAAAATGACAAATTAAACCAAAACCACATGCAAGTTGAAGTAAATCACTAGTCAATGAGCATTTAGGCCAGGGATGCCAAGCAAATAAACTGTCAGTCCATTAGTTAGTTATTGCCAGCACTAAATGAATAAAACTCTCAAGAAGAAATCACGGGAGTGTGGCGACAATCTGTGTTCAGTTTGTTGAGTCCCGTGGAGGTGGATGAAATGTTCACATGGCTGCTGTGAAACACAGGAATGTAGGTACAGTGGCCAGGCGAAAAGATGCTTCTTATTTGAGACCTGCCGATGAGCTCCAGTCACTTAACGGCATCCTGAAAAACAGCTGGCGCCTAACCCTCAAATATTGATTTAGTGTTTACAAATCTGGCTCAGTTTCTAGGCAAACTGCTTATATAAACAAGTGTACCATCTGGTTTTATGGTTCAAGTGTTTCAGCTACACTTTTCCCCAGGTGTGGGAACCATGATTAATTTGAGCAATTTACAGCATCCCTTCACTTCCTGTAAGGTAGTTAAAAACTGGATCTTATTTAAATATAAGTTTTAAATTCTGGGAGCATGTGATTTTTCAGATAGTAATGGCAAGAAAAGAAATCACTGCCAGTTCTGTATGTGGTTCCAATGAGAAGATGAATAAGTCTCTTGAGCATAAATTTGCAGGGCAAGAAGGAAGTGGATTTTACAAGCAGTGTGTACTTTCGTTATGCCACATTTGCCACACATTATCAAAGGTAAACATGGGGAAAGGAGAGGTTTTGAGGAGACAAACAAGTTTCGGACCTTCCGCAAACAGCCATAGTGGTTCTAAGGATGGTAGCCAAGCAGAGTCTAAAAGTGGAGTTGAGGTGGACCTCAGTGTTTGGAATTCAGGTAGTAAAAAGCACTGTCATTAAAACCTTGCATTCCTTCCTCACTAATAAGACCTGCCTACAATGTTGTCCTCCCAAGGTAGCTAGGGACACTGCAATTCAACAAGCTATTTTTGCTTAACTGAGCAGAACTCTCCTTTCAGCAAGAAAGATCTTTGGTAAGATTTGGCCATGCTATGCTGGCTTCTCAATTGCTGAGCTGTTAGGGACACAGTGACTAAGCATTAAGAATCAGGTTTATACTTTTTTCTCTGATTACCCTCTACTTAAAACGAATTCATACTTGGCATGAGCAAAAGAGTGCTATTGGACTTCATCTGGACTCTTAGCTTCATCTTGCTTTTCACTTTTCTCTTTGACCATTTTTTCTTTGCATATTTATCTTCATTATGAATCCACTTGTTCTCTTGTTAATACGTTTTTGGCACAGTGTGAATTATAAATAAGTACATGAAAAGCTATATTTTAATGCTGTCAAAATCACTTTACTTCTCTTGACTACAAGAGTGTAAGTAGGTATTTGATGGTGTATGTCTGCTGGTTTATAGAAACAATAAATAAGTCCAAGGGAGGAATTATTCTGGGTCAAGAATAATTGTCTACTGTATCTTTGGTCTCTTTCATACCAGGAGAAGAACTGGGCCAACTGTGTTATCCAAAAAAAAAAAGTCAAGAGTCAAAATACCATGGACATGCTTCACAGAAATAGAAAAAGAATCCAAAAACTACAACCACATTAGCAACGTTAGGACAAAATTATGTAGCCATACACCTGCACTTGTTTCCCTCAAGTACTATGTACTCCCACAAGAAGCTTTTACGTAAGAATGCTAACAACCTAGAAAGACAATTTCTCCAATTGCTAAGCACACAGCAGGAATTAAATTGGCAATAATGAAATTATTTAACATAACTTGGCAATATGTCCTAACAGATGTGTTTCATTTAGGCAACTTTGTCTACGAACACAAGTCTGATGAAGCATTCTTTCATTCAAACATTTATTCAAAGCTCTTGATGTGTGAGAATTTTGGAATTGAAGTGTAACTGGGATATAATGTCAAAAGTTTTAGGGACAGGGAGACGGGCAGGTAAGGATGCAGACGGTAGGGAAGTCTAGGTGTTTCCATTCAGCTTTGGGGAGGGGGGCTCAAAAACGCTTTCCGGAACAGGTGACATTGTACTGAGTCACCTGGTCATCTGAGTGAAGAAGTGGAGACAGGCTTCCCAGGCAGAGGGAGCAGCATTTGCGATGACCAGGACAGCTGGAAAGCACAGTGTGGCTCAGCAGGAGTGAATGAGTCCCAGATAGGGAGAGATGAGGGCAGAGGGGTCCTCAGGGCATGAGGAGTCACTAAAATACTTTTAACAGAACCTAATCTAAGTTTTGTTCCAGCAAGCACATTTAAGATGAGTGGAGATGGCAATGCTGAAAACAGAATGGTAGAAAGTGATTTCCATAATCAAAGTGATCTAGTCTTTATATTGTATAAAATTCACTAGAATCCCCTCCAAAAAATACTATGGATATTTATTTTGTAATGATTTTCCAGATATTTCAGATTTGTATGTAAGTTTGAATAAGAAGAGAAAATAAGTGAAAGAAAGAACCAGGCGAAAAGGATAATTTGAGTTTAAGTGCCCCAACTATGCTCTCACTATCTTCATTCTCTTCCCTTAACTCTTCCAACTCCTTCCAACTCCTAGGATTTGTCAGATGGGGTCTTGGTGTGTGCCGCACCTTTTGGGGGCAAAACATGATTGTAAGAGGGACTTTACCCAACAAATGCAATCAGTGTAACATGGTTTCTTGTACCCTCAATGAAGCCCCAACAAAAAAAAAAAAAAAAAACTCAATGTCTTAACATGCCCCCAGTAGCCTTGGATAGTGTATGGAAAAATCTAACAAAGTGAAATTTTCAGAAAGGAAATCTGAGGAGAATGCAAAACATGATGATAAAATAAAAGTCACTAAACTCAGCCACAAGGAGACTGAACATTATAAAGATTTATCTATGATGTCTAGGCAAAGATTAGTTGCCTTGGCTGTAACAGCTTTGCATTTCAGCAGGTACATATAAGATGTGCTTAGGACATACTCAGTCTTCTTACCTTGCTTGTGTCTTACAATGTCAACACTGCTCTAAATATCTACCATTGTTCAAATATCTTGACTCTAAAAAAAATCATTTCACTTGACAAAATTGAAATTTAAATTTGAAATTTACCAAGTGAAATGATTGGTAAAATTGAAATTTAAATCCCCCCAGAACTGTGTTTTATAGTCTCTTCTAGTTTTCTTTCCTGCTGAACTTCATAATCCACCACCACCCAGCCCTGACCTCCACACACTCATAAGTAAATAAGGTCCTAAACCACCAGACAGTTCATCTCTTTCTTCAGCAACCATTGACCCTATACATTTGTGGAGTCCTACGTCCTTTGGGTGAAGAGACCATTGTTATACCAGATTTTCTAAGATGATAATATTCTTTTCACCTCCATTAACATATTATTGTCTTTTTATTTGGCCAGAGACAGCTTTTTCTTGAATCTCTTCCTGTTTACTATTGCAATTGTTGAGTAAATTTTAGGACCTTCCCTGGTAGAGGCTCCTATTGCCCTCCTCAGATTTGCTTTCCTTAGCAGTTCACTCACCTGCCAATTGAAGACAGTACTTAAGCCTGAATTTCTCCAAATATAATAATTGTCCTTAGTTGACAGGAAGTAGCTCACACAAAAATGCCTTGGAGGTGGGGGTTAAATCTTCCTTGTCCATACCAGCCAAACTCAGGCATATGGGGTTCCACAAGGTCCTAAATCCCAGCCTGTTTCTCAAAGGCAGACAAATTCTGCTATGAAATTTATCTTAATATGTTAGCTAAAAGGTAGACTTTATCTGTGGCCACATGCTCATTCCCTTCTCTACTGCCCTTATTTTTTCTAAAGTGACAAAAAATGACATGCACTAAAACCTCAAGTAGTCTTTGTTTCTGAGGAACCATGCCAAGACCCCTGACATGAGGGCACACCCCACCATTGCCATCTGTTTTACTGTCCTGTGTGTGTCTGCGTCCATGCAAAAGGTAACAGAAATCTTAATGCTCTGCTCCCCCATAGCACATGAGCAACTTCAGAGGTCTGGAAGTAGGTTGCCTGCCTCTGTAAAAAAAAATGTATTTCTGTCTTGGCCCCTAAATTCTCAACTTTTCACTGCTGTTTAATGGCACTACCCTCCAATAATTTTCTCAAACTCTTAGCTACTGTTCAAAGGTCTGGTAACTAACATATTCAGGACTTTTATTTGTCAAGACCCCTTATAATTACTGCTCACAAACACTGAAATAAGCGCTTTACATACATGAACACAGTTAAGTGCAATTAGATTTATAACATCATCACTCTCATTCAAAAGCAAGAAAACAGTTGGTTAGAAAAGTTAGCTGGTATTGTTCCTGACTATACGTAGAGCTCAGAATTCCACAGTCCAGAATATTCACACATAGGCTGACCTGTCCAAAGCTTTTCTGACCTTGCTCATCCACTTAGTATATTTTCTTAAATGATTTTTTTATAGTTTCCCTTTATGGGAAGATCCTCATTTTATAAGTATTAAAAACCAAGCAAAGTAAAGATAGAACTGATGTCTGGCAAGAGAAGAAGAGGAACTTGGTTTGGCCTCGGAATACGGTATAGTGCTTAAAAACCTGGCCTCATTGAATGTCAGTTCTAACTCTGCTACACCAAATGGTGGGTGACATCAGTCCAGTCAGCCAGCTTCTCTGAGCCCCAGTTTTTTTGGTTTTTTGAATATGGATAACCGACCCACTTTAGGTATTGTTAGAATTAAATCAATGGATACTTCCAAAATTCTTAGCAGAATATTCAGCATGTAACAAGCACTCAATACATGTTAGCCATTATAATTTTTCTTTATAAATCCATCTCAGAAATTTTTCTGTCAAAACTTTATTTCTAAGACAAATAATTTTCTTCTACTTGCCTCTTACATGAAGTGTAATGGATTATACTTTTCAATTTGGTTGACATTTCACTTTTACTGTTTCTCTGCCATGTATGATGAATATCGCTGCATCCCACCAGAACACGAGTTGATTCCTGCCACCATTCTATGTCCTCCTTCAAATTGAAAGCAGCTCTCTCCCCAAACTGTCCCATCCCCGGACCTTCCGCTGTCATTTTGCTCCTAAGGTTGCCATCTCTGCCTTCTTCTCAAAGAGGAACTCAGTGCACACGTCTTCTGCCAAAACCCATAAAGAAACTATTATACAGGCTCGGCGCCTGTGGCTCAACGGGCTAAGGCGCCAGCCACGTACACCTGAGCGGGCGGGTTCGAATCCAGCCTGGGCCCGCCAAACAACAATGACGGCTGCAACCAAAAAATGGCTGGGCGTTGTGGCGGGTGCCTGTAGTCCCAGCTACTTGGGAGGCAGAGGCAGGAGACTCGCTTGAGCTCAGGATTTGGAGGTTGCTGTGAGCTGTGATGCTACAGCACTCTATCCAGGGTGACAGCTTGAAGCTCTGTCTCAAAAAAAAAAAAAAAAAAAGAAAAGAAACTATTATACAGAAAAATGAATTATAGTTTCTCATGAAAGTCCCCAAATTTCAAAGCCTTCATTTTTGACCACATTCCCCACTTGACGTCAGGTTTTCCCCGCCGCCAAACTCCCGCAGGTGTGGCTGGTGGGTTTACTCTTCATTAGGTGGGGGAATGACCGCCCAGGCCAGGTGATGCGGCAGTAATCTCTATTTACTCTTTGATTTCTCAAGCCCTCTCTCCTCAGTCTAAGCCTTTTGGTTTTGCAAAGCCAAGGTGACTTTTCAGGCTTGGCCAAATCTTCCTTCTTTGTGTCTGTGCTGTGAAAAATAAACATCTTTCACCACTGAGCAAGGAAATGAGAGTGGTTTTGGACCGTTTCCACTTTGAGATCAGTTGTTTGATGAGCTCCTCTTTCAGGAACAAAGGATGTGAATTTACCTGGAGAATTTTTATGGGAAGTTCAGTCACAGTGCAAACTTAACTTCTCTTCATGTCCCCCAACAATTATTCATTTCTATCTTGCAATTTTAATTAATGTGAGAGTTAGAGGTGGCTACATACTTTTTTCTTCAGGCATAGTAGCTAAATTACACCTAAAGAAATGTGCTCCCCCTCATGTTATGTAAGCCCCGGTTTTATTTTGCTTTTTCCCCACATGGCTAAAGTGGTAGAAGCTGAAGTGAAAGGAGCCACCGTGATTGCCGCATTTGGCTTTGATTTCCCAAGTCAGGCGTCCTTTTACCTCCGGGTCCTCCTACCTAGGAGAGTTTTCTAGTTCAACCACATAATAGTAGTTTTCTTATATCCAGCAATAATTTAAAGTCTTCATTAGAGAAACTTTACATTTTATTATCATCTGCCTGGCAGCAGGTGGTACGGGTGGCAGATGAGTCAGAGGGAAAATTTGACAACTGGGTTAATTAATGGACAGCAGTTTGGGGTGTTGTCAAGGTGCCAGGAGGATGCAGGTGTTATGGGTACAAGTGTGCAAAGATGTCCTCCAAGGGTCAAAAGATCTGTGTTTCTCATATTACTTCGATTTTCTTTTAGGGGGCGTCTATACCTCAGAGAAATGTATTAAAATTAATCTGTAGATGTTATTTCTAGTCATAGGTGACTGGCATTTTTACCTTTTTCCATGTCTTCTCACCAGTTTTTTCATGTGGGAGCGTTTGTTGGACCAGAGTTCATATATTCTTTCAAAGATTTTTATTTCACAGGGTGTTTAAGAGAGAAATGCCCTATTTTTTCTGCTTGCTTATTATGAATTTTAATGATGAGCCAGAAAATACAGTTTTCTCTCTTTTTTTTTTTGTTTGTTTGGGGGTTTTTGTTTTTTTTTTTAGAGACAGAGTCTCACTTTGTCGCCCTTGGTCAAGTGCCATATTTTTCTCTCTAAAGTCTTCTCTCCCTGCCCCTTCTCACATCCTAGACAATCAACACAATTTTCCAATAAGCTTTATTATTAAAAGAAGAAAAATAAATAAGCATTTTAGTTACCGTGCATCTCTCTTCCTATTTCCTCAGATGAGACAAATATTATAGATAGATTATAGCTAGACATATTTTATAAATAGAACCAAATATTCCCACTGTTTATTGTTCTTGGTGGATAAATGAAAATATTCTGGAAGAAATTAACCATTGGTTAACAACAATTTTTAAATTGTGTTCATACACATAATAGACGTTGATACTTGTTTCCAATGGCAATAGACTACTCCCAGGAAACTAAAAGACAGACCACGTCCTTCGTCACGTCCATTAGAGATGTAAAATCTATATTAGAACAGCAATGGAGTCTCGATATCAACGGAGAACAGTCTCCATTCCCTTTTAATAATATTTTGAATATAGATTATGGGTTAAAATTTTTCCAGCTATAAACGTTGTAGCATTGTAAGATAAGTTCCTCCAGTGGTCATTCATTTCAGACATTTTACACAATAGCACAGAACACATAATTAAACTTTAGCTAACTTAATATGAATTTGGTTATTCCAAACATTTTTAAATTTGTGTCAGTTTATTCAAGATAGAGATAATAACAGGCAACATTAAAATAAATAATATTAAAATTATTAGTTATATATATATTTTCACTTACGTATCGAAGTGTATCTAACATTAAAATTTATAGAACATATTTAGGGAAAAAAGTTTATGCACCCTAAAATTAATTATGTATTTTATATTTTATAATGTAGTCAGTCTCCCACGAAATCATTATGTAACACATGTTTGAGGCTGTGAGTTATTTTGGAGATATACAACTTATACACCTAAATGACAATATAGAGTGATGAATAGTTATTGAGCGTTTATTCTCAGGTATACAAAGCTGTGGCCTTTAAAAAAAATAAAGGGGCAATATTCTCAAATACTTTAAGGAGATACAGAATAATAAACTACTAAAATGTACTGCAATAAGTATTACACTAATGACATACTCTGGAAGCTATAAAAATTCTAGTTTAGATTAAGAGGAAAGAAAATTTCCCAAAAGATATGATACCAAACCTGAATTTTAGACCATAAAATTGGTATTTTGGTAGCATTATTGATTCTACCAAAATATACTGAGTGCTAACTATACAAATATGTTTATGTACACTATCTCATGCTATCTCTACACACTCTCAGAGATACATGTATTATCCTCCCATCGTCAATAAAATCTACAAACTAGCCTGAGCATTCTAGTTCATGATCACACTGGAGGCAAAATCAAGGGATGAGGGAAGGTTTTTTGAAGGGCTTCTCTGCTATTTTTAACTCTACAGAGGGATCAGGATGACTGAAGAACAGGAGAGAGGAAAAGCATAGAGTATTTGGAAAACTTCTAATAATTTTTAATGAGCAGACCCTTGGATATATAAAGGAATGAGGCTGGGAGGCATAGAATAGAGTCTGATAGGTCATGGTCAGAGAATTAAATTTTGTTCTACAAGCTATGAAGTTAAGCCATGGGGTGTTAAGATCAGAAACACTTTTGAATGATCGTTCTGTTAGCAAGAAACAGTTGAGGAACAGCAAGACATGAATAGTGATGTATGTTTGGAGTAAGAAAAAGAGAGAACGAAGAATGTAAACCGACCTCCAGACGTGTGGATGGAGGCAGGAGGAGGGGCCGGAAAGGGGGCGGTGCCTTTCAGAAGATGAGAAATACCAGAGAGGAGAGATTGGAGAGCTCTGATTTGGATGTGGGCAGTTTGCAGCTTATTTAGGTGGGAGCAGATGGGGAGCTCATTTGCCTACGTTGATGTAATGTGAAGCTGAGAATGTGTTAAAAATAATTGTTTTAAAATAGGAAATATTGAAACAATTTTAATACAAAAATCGAAAAATTTTGGAATCTGCATTTCAAATAGAGCAGAAAACATATTGGACATTTTGAGATTACGTCAGTTTGTGAGACAGTTACCTGTCTGTGTAGAATTGAGATAGTAGAACAAATAAATCCTTTGTCTGGAAGTCTTTTATTAAGCTAACAATTTTGTCACATGGATTACTCTCTTCTGTGGTACTCAAATGTGTAGACTCAGAGGTGTGTTCAATTCCAGTGGCCTTCTCTTTATCACTTTTCATTTGCTTTATTTGTTACACTTTATATACATATTATTATTGACATTTACTATATTGAGCATTTTGCTGAATTATTGCTTCTAAATTATATTTAAATCTATCTTTAAATTACATATACATATATTTATTCAAAATCAGCAAATTTTTCTTTAAACCCTAAAATTTGAACTGAGATAAGACTTTATACAAATCGTGTTCTTTGGTTACTAAGATCCAATGCCACACACATGTATTGAGAGTATACTGTTGGCTGTCTTCAAGTTGACAGTGCTTTAGAACACTGTTTTTTAAACTTGAACGTGCATATGATTTGCCTGGGGATCTCATTAAGATGTTGATTGCTTAGTCAGTTGTCTGAGGTAGGGTCTGAGATCCTGCTGTACTATTATGACCCTGGGTGATGCCACAACTGTCGATCTGCGGGTCACAATTTGAATAGCAAAGTTTTAGAGGAAATCAACATGTATCTAACTGAACACAATACCACATGAAGTCTGCTTTAACAGAATGAACAAAGCACTGTAAAAGCCCCTAATTACAGATTATATTTCATAGGTTTAGACTCAGACTTTGCAATGGGAGATTTGCACTTATTCCATAAACAGTGAATGGCTGTTGACAGGCTGTTCCATTATTTTCAGAATATGCTTCAAATCTTTAGCAAGAGAATCACCCTGGTCCTTCTAAATATCCACGTTTGAGTAAATATCTCTTTTAGAAATAGCAGTTTCAAGATCTGCTGCAAGAGGAGGTAACTGTTTCAACTAGGTAAATTATTTTAGTGCTAAATCATGAGAAACAAGGGAACTAAATTTAGTAATGAATCCCAACACAAGGAAGGATGATGGAAATTCCTGGAAGTTTATTTATTTGAGTAAATGTACCTTAATTCTGCGTTGAGCATTAAAATTGATATGTGGCAGAGATCTTATTCCTTTTTTCAGTAATGAACATGGAAAGACACAAGGAGAGAGCAATATGCTGTGTTCTTAAAGACCCTGCCACAGTGTAAAAGGAGGCCTGGTGCGCGCGCCTCTGAGGCCTCCGGGCCTGTGTTGGCTGGGGGATTGCAAGAAAATGAATTAAAGGTAATTAACCCAGCAGTAGCTTTCACAGAAGGGATAATTCAAGCAAACTGGAAATGGCTAAAAGTGGAGCCAGCTCTACGAAACCGTGTGCAGGCCTCCAGTACTCCGATGCGAAGTAGACATGAGATGAATCGAAGCAGCAACTGGCACCAGGCATGAGGACGCGGAGGCTGGTGAATTGCCTTGCACCAGAACCTCTGCAAACTGTCTTCTGACCTGATGGGGCATTTGTGTTCATTTAGAAATATATAGTAATAATTATTTTATTGGTTTAGCAAAATCATATATATGTATCCACACACGCACACACACACTATTGATTCCACTTTTGTTTTTCCTAAATCACTATCTTTGAAAATGCGACATGGAGGGTCAGAAGCACAGATGCTGAGTCTGTTTAAAACGGCCTAGAAAGCAAAGCACATGCTTTAATCTGATGTCCAGGCTGCATTTGAAAAAATTGGATTGAAAAGGATTAGATTAGATTAGACCTTCTGGATTTAAAAATGTTAAAGCTCCATTTGTGCTTTAACATAATCTCTTTCTACTCTCTGGAGCCATCAAACAGAGCGCAGTCTTGGGTAGCTTTTTTTATTATTATTAAATTTTAGACCTTTTTTTTTTTTTCAGCATCCCACTTTCATATTTGTAATAGAAAGAAATCCTCAGAGGCTGAGCTAAAAGTTCTTTTGACCTTTTGGGTAGAGGGGGTATGTAAGCTCTCTGATTTGTACAATGGCCTTGATGTGTTTGTACACTCAGACACACACAGGAATACAAATCACTAGTTCTCATATCCAAATAGTGTATGCTTCTGAATACTCTGAAGTCATAGCTGCTAGTAGTATAAAGAAATGTATTTGTAGTTTTGATGGTCATGGAGAATATAAATAGAAAATATAAAGTATTCTGAGGTAAAAAGTTGAAAAATCTTTGGATGATGATTGCAAAAATCCTTTAGCATATAGCTTTTTATTTCTTAAGGTTCAATTTTTGCTTCTCTATAACATATAGGCCAAAAATTCTGAGATTGACTTGTAAACATTTGTAAACTTTGTTATCACTGCATTTGAACTGATATGTCTCAAACTTACAGTGATTACAAATAATCAATTTTATTTGTACAGCATCAGTGATGTAAGATTTATGGTTTATCCCAGGTAAAGAGGTGCTGTCATTTATCTAACACATAAAAAAAATGCTATCTAACAAAAAAGCCCTGAAGATACTAACAAACTTTTTAAATTTAACAAATTATTTTTTAACTAAATATTTAAAGTGAAACATGAGAAGTCTTAGAAAAAGAAATATTAGTTTTCTAATTGTGCTTGATGTAAAGTTTAATAACCATTTGGTGGAAGGCACCACAGTGTCCTTTATCTCCAGACAAAATACTGGTTCAAATTTATAAAGCAAAATCACAAATAGTGTAATTGACAATGAAAATGAGTTTTTTTCAGAACTTACAGAATTTCAGAGTTTTTTCAGAATTTTTCTTTCAGAAAATTCTAAAATCAACTTGACATCACCTTGTTTGTCTTCTTTTACAATTTTGGTTTAAAACTTTAATTTTTTTACTTAGATGAAAAGAAAAACCATATTCAATTATTTCATATTTCTCAATTTATAAAGAATCCACTGGTGTTTCAATCAGTTAAACCCTGCTTTTTAGTAAATATGACACAGAATCTACCTTTTCCTTTCCCAGAAAAACTAAAGGCAACCAAATTATTGATCAATTAAGTTTTTATGTATAGAAATATTCCAGCTAATAAATAGAAGAGGAATTATATAATTATAATATCGCCATTTTGCAGTTCCTAATAATAAAGTAATGTATTTAATGTTACTCAGGAGCTTCTAGCGTCACAAAATGAGAAACAACCAGATTGCACAGGCCTCCAGATAAAAACTACACAACACAAATGATGATTTTTGTTTTTTGTCTTTTTAAAAAAATCCAAACCTGAACTGGATGAAGCCAATTATAGGAGAGATATGGGACAACGAAACACATTGTCAATATGATTACATGTAGTTATCAAAATGTGAACTATAGGACATACTGTGTAACAACCAGCCTGGTTTTTTTCTAGAGGTGGTAGGGAGAGGGTGAGGAAGGAGGATGGGAATGGGAAGCAAGGAGACAAAGAAAATACCTGTCTACAGCTTAGAAGAAACTAAACATCTTCATCAACCAATTATGATGTATGGACCTTGTCTCCAACAAAACACTTGTCAAAAAAAAATGTAGATATGACATTCTCAGCCAGAAATGTGAAAACCGGCAAGTTGAAGGAAGTTGCAAACATTCCATTCTAAGAAGAATTTGTTCTTAAAACAATTTCACAAAGCTGCAAGGAATTAATTTTGCCTAT
Organism: Arctocebus calabarensis; assembly: GCA_963573935.1. Classification (NCBI taxonomy): domain Eukaryota; kingdom Metazoa; phylum Chordata; class Mammalia; order Primates; family Lorisidae; genus Arctocebus; species Arctocebus calabarensis. The sequence goes on from CAUYON010047625.1 coordinate 38,561, forward strand.
AAAAGACCAAAGATGATGACTCACTTAGTGAGGCCTTAAATTCAACTATAATAAGTCTTCATCGAGCTTCAGAAGAACACAATGGTTCTTACAAGTTAGTAGGTGATTGCCACTTTCACGACCAAATCCTAACAACTTAGTAGAGCCTGCACCAACAAAAATCATCATAGTAATGTCATTTTTAGCAGCTGAGTGACCACAAACACATTCTTTTTTGAGGCATCTGGTTAGCCTTCCATGTAGTGAACTTCATTATTTTACAATTATAAAAGAATAAAAGTCTAATATTTAAAATACAATCAGCTTCTAACTCTTGAAAGGAAAAAGAATAAAATAAAGATAAAAATGATGAAAATATTAAAACTTTAAATTAATAAATATATCATGAAAAGAAAAAAGTATTAAAAAGATACAATTTGTACAAGATGAAAAAATATATTACAATAAAAACAACAGGGAGAAATTTCAGAGCAATAAAAATAAAGTACTCCCATAACACATTATGCTAAAGATACTTATTTCATTTGCAACTTGTATGTATATTTTTTTTTAATCTGGAAAAAGAACAGCAAGCAACACATTATGTTAAAAGGTATTTATTTCTTCATTATTTCTATTTAAAGAAATAATAACCTTACTTGAATAACATAGATTGATTGCAAATCTACATTATTAAAGTATACTTTTTTTAGCACAGTAAAATGCTCTTAAAAACAACTTAGGTAAAAGAAACTGTAATTGTCTGGCACATTTTGGGGGTTTTTCCCCAAAATCTTGACATCTAAAGGATTTTGTACAAAAATTTTAAAAACCCCTGCTTCTGATATTTCAATAAGTTCTTTGAATATCCAATTAGTTATGTAGCATAGGGTCTCAGTGCTTTCTCATTTGACACACTGGAATAGGCTAATTTAAACCCTTACAGATGAAGCAATTATTGATTCTGTAGGTGTAAGTTTGCCATTTTATTTTTTGTTTTCTGTTAGTTCTTTTATTTCATTTTTGGTGTTTTTACTGCCTTCCTGAGGGCTACTCGAACATTCTTTAGTATTACATTTTCATTTACCTATAGATTTTTAAATAAAGCATTTTTATTTGTGCATCACAGATATACACAATTTTAAGGTATATGTGATAATTTAATTTATTCACATAATTTGTAAAGATCAAATATGTGTACTTGGGATATCCATCACCTTAAATATTTGTCTTTGTAACGCTAGAACCATCCCAATTATTCCATAGAATTTTCGAATGTATTTCTCCATATAACTTTGTTAGCTATTGCTCTAGTTATTCCATTATATATGCCACAGTCTACTGAAAGCAACCTACCACGGTCTACTGAAAGCAACATTTCACAGTTTTAAATGAACAGGCTTTTCTTGAGTGTCCCGACACCCACTCCCATGCCTGTTGGCATTTTTAGCTTATCAGCTTCTCCAGCACCCAGAAAAGAACATGTATTTACAAGGGAAAAACCCACAGAACTCATCCCTCTGCCATCGCTCAGGTTTCAAGATCCCTAGCCATACTTCACACTTCTTTTCACTTTCTTCGTTCTTTTTTTTTTTTCTTTCTTTTTTTTTTTTTTGAGACAGCGCCTCAAGCTGTCACCCTGGAGAGAGTGCTGTGGCATCACAGCTCAC
>CAUYON010047626.1:0-11373 GCA_963573935.1 Arctocebus calabarensis
CTCTCCAGGTCTCGGTTATAAAAAACCATAGTGGCTATTTTAAGAAGATTCTCCAGGTTACGGTCTGGGCCTAGAGCCAATTTCTGGAGTTTTCTTTGAATGTCTGGAGCCGCTTGAGTGATAAATTTGTCTTTTAAAATAATCTGACCCTGTATGGAGTCAGGTGTCAATTGGGTGTGTTTTCTCATTGCTTCCCTAAGCCTCCTTTTTTCCATGATCAAAACTCTCCCCTCTAATTCACCTTCCCTAACCCCAACTTGGCAAGTCCCCTTTCCTGTTATCTTGTCTTCTTCTACAGCTGTTAAAGTTATAGGAGTCAATTCCTGCATACATCTGTTCACGAGTAAAATCCTGGAACCCTCCATCTTCTACGGAGGCAGACAATGAAAACAGCCAACCACAGACCACCTACACTTGTGAGCCAAAAGAAAGTTTGAAGTTATCAGTTAGGAAATAGCAAGAAAAATCCTAATATGGTTTTCTTGTAGCATCACTGAATAAGTGCTTCTGACCTGACTTTGTTCTACCTTTGCCTATTACTTATTATATTAATCAGATTTATGTTTTCCAGAAATGTCATCAAGCCACACGCAATAAAGATGGTTCCAGTCCATGAACCCCTGTATCACTCTCCCTCCAGAGAAACCCTAACTGCCCCCTTCTATCATAGCCCGATTCAGCAGGAAGCAGTTAGATCGAGTCTTCGCACTTTTTCCCTAACAGCAGTTAGAGTTTCTACTCAGAGAGGGAGAATTGATGCAGGACATTTGGCTACCCAGCCAGCTCAGCGGAGCTGGCGAACCTGCCACCTCCTCCGCACGGTATCGGTGCTGCGGCAGCCAGCTGAAGAACCTGCAGGCTAGATGACCGGCAAGGAGGGGGATCTCCAACCCCCACCGGAGGCTCCAATAGCCAAAAAAGCTGGCCAACTGCCAAGGAGACACCTGTGCTTTGTTGTCTCCTTCACTTTACTCTCAGGACTAAATGTGGAATCCCCATTTCCTAGGCCTAGGTCAATTTCATGTGAATTTCCTAGGCCTCAATTCCATGAATGACTGTGTCCATTCATTGATACATTCATTCACCTTGCCCCTGGCAGAAGGGACTGTGGTCATTCGTTTCCTGGCCAAGGAACCCATACACCTATATATACCCCGAGGAAAAAAAAAAAGCCTAAAGGGGGAGATAGGGAAAGACCAGGAGAGAAACAGAGAGAGCTTTTCTCTCCCCACTTGAGTTCTCTCTCTGTACAAGGAACTTTAGTGTTTTCTATATTCTTTTCTGTAAATAAATTCTGTCTTACCACTGGGGGGAAAAAAAAGAAAATGCCATGAAGGCTATGTTAAACAGTTTGATGAAAACATTTCAGATTGTATATGAAACCAGCACATTGTACCCCTTGACTGCACTAATGTACGCAGCTGTGATTTAATAAAAAAAAATAACAATAATAATAATAAAAAAAGAAAACCTCTTAGTTATTTTTGACAATGACCTGCTTATATAGGTTTTCATCACCTCATTCTTTCCTTCTGAGTAATGGTGATAAATGTACCTGATTCAAAATCAGTATACAGAAACCAACTGTGCTGGCAGGGTTAGATTTCTTTACCTGAGTAGTGGCAATATTCACATTTACTTTGTAATAATTGGTTAAGCTGTCTATTCGTGTTTTGGTACTTTTTTTAATCAGCTCTCACCTATCACTAGGGTCCTGAAACTGTCATAGTCTTTCTGATAGGATTGACCAGCTTGAAAGAGGAGAGTGTACATAGGACTTGTACCCTCAAAAGCAGCAGTGAATACACTTACAGGAAAACATTTAAACCCTTACTTAAGGATACCTTTGCTATAACTCCTTTTTATGCTCACAATTTTGGCTTCTTTTCCTTCTTATTTTACAGCTTACATTTTTCTTTAAAGCAGCAATTTCCTTTATATCATTTACAGTAGACTCCACAAAAGTACAACAGGATCTTTTTTCTACTGAAGCATACTATTTCTCTCATAGATATTTCCCCTTAAAATAGACATTTACTTAACAATCCTATGCTCCTAGCTTTCATTCAAAGAGATCCTTATATGTTTTCTGATCCTTGATGTACTGACTTATCATAAGCCGTTCCTTGAAGGAAAGGGTCACTCAGAAGGAAAGAATGATTTGATGAAATCTTTATCAGCAAGTCATTGTCAGGAAAACCAAAATGTTTTCTTAAAGGCAAAACCTAACAATTTCTTTTCATACACTGATCAATAGATAAGTTGGATACAAATTTATGGGCACAAACTAGTCCGCCTTGATTCACTTATTGTTCATTGCGTTGAACATTGTTAAAAACCCAGTGGAAGCCCAGAGAGCCTTTAGCAGAGGCGGGCAGTCACAGCACCGCCATCACTGAGCCTAAAAGCAGAATAGAATAGCAACATCAGACCTCATGTGGGGATAGACTTTAGAACTCTGGCAAAACTCCCGTGCTTCTCGGGTGCCTGCTTCCTCTTACAAAAACATCATGTGCTTTAAATGCTTGAACCACTTTTCATCTAAAAATGACCATCCACTAATGCACGGGGACTGTGTGTTCACTACACATTAAAAACACAAACACCAACATTCTTCGCCTTACCTGTTATGGCACAGGAAAGCATAAACGAGTCTGTCAAGTAACAAAAGGTTTTTGTTAAATATCCCCAAACTAATCTGTTATTATTCTGCCTGTCAGGGAAAAAAAAAATCGGCAAACACAAATTCATATCATTTTCTGTTAACCAACTAAAAATAGAGGGTAAAATGTAATTCTACTAGAAAAATGAATAAGTACTTGAAAACCATCACACTCTATAAAGGTCTAGCTTTTGGAAACTGTAACCCTGTCATTAAATTATTTCCACAAATCCATTCACACAATCATGTGCTGAGTCTATGAGGAGGAGGAAAGATCATTTTTTTCCCCAAATTTGGTATCCAGCTTTCTAAAAAAAGACAAAGGCACATTTTATCATCCTAGAAAAAGTGACTTCAGTGAAGCAGATAAAGTGTCTAATAAGGCCTAATTATCTCATGTTGTGATTCTTTTTAAATCACTTTTAACCTCAGGAAGAATTTTAATTATCTTGTATAATAAAGTCTTTCCTTATTTCACCCCCTGTAGGAGAAAAACATATTAAACCTTATTTTTGTCAAAAGATAAGAGCAGTATTAAGTTTAAATTGATGTCATTATGGAATATTTGATATCAGGATTACAAATTTCAACTTCAGTAATTATTCAATTGGTCACAAAAAAGTATTATTCCACCACCATCTCCTAGAAAGAGGCCATCAGCTATCAGCACACGCGCCATACACCAGGGACGGTGCGGGGCGGGAGGGGAGAGAGAAATGTGTCCTTTCTATTCCAGTAGAGTCTTGTGATTCCAAGGTTAAATTATTGAAGCAGTTTGGGAGGTACTTTTTAATATGATTTTCAAAAAGTTTTCTCCTCATTATCAACTCTTTAATAAACACTTCAAAGTTTCTGTGAGCTGCTCCATTGGGAGCAATATTAATTCATGAGACTTCTTCCCAAACATACGCTTGGTTCTCTCATTGGGATTCAAGAACTCAAGAAGAAAATGTTATGCAAGTGTCTGCACGTGGAAAGGCAAAGTTTTTCTTCCTCTTTTGCTCATTTCTCCTACAAATGCATTCCCTTTATGCTTAGCACATAACCTCCATCTTGCAAAATGAATCTGGCGCAAGGTGCAACCTCTCTGATCCAGTGAGGGTCTCTGACACATGGTACTAATCTATCCCACTCCTCTTCATTCCTGATCTATATAAAAGAACAAAATTTACATTCACTAGGTGCTAAGCATTGGGACAGGCTTGCCAACACATTCATCTCATTTAATCGTCACAACTTCACCCCCGTTTACCCATGTAAAAACTAATCCTTGGAAATGTTCGTTGGCTTTGTCAAGGTTATGTAACTGGTTAAGGGTTCTATTTGAAGATAGAATCCACTCATTTAACATCCACAACAGTTGTATACAGTTTTTTTATTCTGACAGAGAGGCTACCATTTGGATGTTTGTGATGCATTGGAAAAGGAGGACATTTTTCACAAATCTGCCTTTATGCAGTTGACTTTGAGCTTTGCCACAAAACTGTGGGTGGGTGAAACTTTAAAGCAGATCACTGGTATGGTAAACTTCATCTGAATGCTCATGCTCCAGGAGATTAAAAATGTGTAGAATTCATGTACATGATATTTTATCTCGGGGAGCTCAAATTCTCTTTGGCTTACCACAATAGAAATCTGTATTTTATCTGGGCAAAATCTCATCAAAAGCCTATAGGAGAAGGGTGGGAGGAATATCAGCTTCACTCATTTCGGGGCCCAGATGCTCCTGGACACTGGCTGACATTGTGCAAGGTCACCCAGGTACCAACATGTAGCCTGGAGCCCGGGAAAGAAAGAATGAAGGATTGCAGGGGAGGGATTTCTGGGGAAGGTGGAATAGTGTCTGGAAAGAAAACAACATTGGATGGACAACTAACCAGTCTCGATTACCTTAGGTGCACAGAATAATACAAAATAGATATAATAATTAAAATTAGAAGAGTTAGTTATGGGTATTCCTACAGCATGCATGGAAATGTCATTTCATTCTTTTTAATTTGGTTATTTTTCAATGTCTCTTAAATTCATTCACAGTATTAATGAATTTCCTGTAGTACCAAAATAATAATTTTAACATTAGCTAGCATTTATAAATCATTTATTATGTGCCAGACACTATTCTAAGTATTTTACACATACTGACCCATAAAATAAAACCATATAAATTTAGTACACTTTTATTCATATGTATAAAAGTGTACTAAATTTTTTTTTTAGTTTGTATCTTTGAAAGGCCCTTTAAAGGAGAAAATGTGGTACAATATTTAATTAATGAATATCCTGTAGTACCAAATAATAATTTTAACATTAGCTAGCATTTATAAATCATTTATTATGTGCCAGACACTATTCTAAGTATTTTACACATACTGACCCATAAAATAAAACCATATATTTTAGTACACTTTTATTCATATGTAAATAATGCTGTTTTAAACTGTGTTATTTAGATTTTTTTTCTGGAAAGGTTAAACCAATGACCTGTCATCTTTTTTGATCTATTAATTTAATGAAGAAGCTCATGTTTTTATCCTCAGTCATCACAAAGGTAAACTTCAGCCAAGATTACCTAGATAATCTTAAAACACAAATTAGGGAGCCCCTTTCCCAGAGTATATGATTCAATAGGTCTGGGAGGAGACCCGAGAATTTTCAGTTTCCTCCACCAAAACTTAGGCCACTGATGCTGCTGACACAGATAAAGCAAAAGGACTTAGTTGGTGAAGGCACAGTGAAATCCTCCCTAAAGACATGGGTGGCTAGTGTCTTTGGGAAATGCAGAAGAATGGGTTACAAAAATGGGTATCATACCGATTTAAGTCAGAATCAGAAACAGCATCACTGTGTATTCAATAGCATATAGTTTCCAAAAGCCGTGTAAGCAGACAAGGCCGCAGCAGAAAAGATGGCATATTGAGTTTGTACATCTCCAGAGATACTCTGTCCTGCCAGTGGACTTGGGGAGACTTTGAACTTTCTAAAAAGAAAGTTCCTGGGATTTTAGGGCAGCCTGACCTCTAGAGCCCCCTTGCAATGGAGAAATGAGAGAACGTGCAGGGGGAGATCTCACAGGCCGATCTCTGGCCACGATGAGGGGGTGCCAAGATAATCAGGAGAGATGAGGCTCTCTAAGAACAAGCAGAGGAGCATGCCACCCTCGTGACCTCGGCGGGGTGGGCACAAGTGAAATGAGAGGACCGTTCCTCCCCCAGACCGCGTCCAACTTTGCAATCTGAGAACAGGGCAGAACAGGACAGTGTGATGGATGCCCCGCTCCTCTTCCTCGCTGGGTAACATTGCCTAGGAACTCCTTAGTGCCAGACTCAATTTCAGGGACTCCACAGAACATGATTGTATCTGGGGCCTTTTAAGTTCCAACTGTGAAATCAGTTTGTAGGACATTTTTCTAAACTGAATCGTTACATGTGTTGGTCTCTGCTACTGCTTCTCACCGCCTTTGCTACATTGGCTATTTTAAAACCCTGCTTTAACCATGAATGAGCAACTTGATTCCATCTTTCACGCAGGGAACGAGATTGCTGTTGCTATTCCCAAAGCTGATTTTTCCTATTTCTCTTAAGATTGGGTTGGCTGGGGAAGGGGATCTCTTATCCTCTCCCTCTGTTCCTTCCACCTGAGAAGGACAGAGAAGGGGACCACAGTGTCACTGGCAACCACAGGGCTTTATGTATTATGGGAGCTCCGATATGAGCTCCAATTTCATTCAGGACAAGGAGTCACTTCTCTGAGAGTTTCTCTGGTATCATTACACCACCAAGCATTTTTGCATGAAGAAGGAAGGCCAGCCACAAACTGGGAGATGAGGAGGAAGAATTGGCCATTCTAGCAGCTCTGCCAGTATTAGTTCATTCATTCATTCAGCAAATGCTCATCGAAGATTGCAATATATCAGCACAATGCTGGAGTCTGGAGGAACATTGGGGAAAAGAGAAACAGATATATTATATTTCATCCTCAGATACATGATATTCCATCAGGAAGACCAGATAATAAACAACTCATATATTATTAAGTAATTATGATGGCAGTAAGGGCTGTGAGGTACCACTACAGCCTGGGAGCTGTCTGGTCATAGAATCAGGGAGAGCTTCTCTGCAGAACTGACGTAAGCTCTGACGAAGGAACTGAGTTTTCTGATATTCTTTACAATATGAATCTTTACTTAGTTTTCGTTCATTCATATGTTTACATACTGCATTGTGCCTGCCTAGATTTATAAAGGAAACTAAAACTGCTTACAAAACTACTGTCTGTGACAGTCTGGAACTATGACAGTATCAAAGACAATGATCTTTAACACTTGCAACTCTAACTCATGTTCATCTTCAGTTTCTTGTTGGTGGTCATTCCAAGAGAGCCCATTGCTCTTTGAAAATCATAGGTCTGTGTTTGAAACCCAGCTCTGCCACTGGCTAGCTGTGTGATCTCTGACAAGTCTCTTAACCTCTCTGTGCTTTAGTACAACAGGCATGCTAATAGAACCTATACGATAGGGCTACGTGTTTACCACATAGTAAATACTCTACAGTGCTAACATTATATGCCTAAAATGGTTCAACCAGCCATGAGTTAGTTCTAAATGGGACCCTAACATATACAGGACAATTTGTAATTACACGTGGATTATTATGAAAGTTTTGAGACACACAAATACCAAGAAACATAAAATCTGCGTGGATAGAAACAAATTAAGCCCTCCTTTAACACTGATAAGCCGAGCAACTTGAAACTTGCATGGATGAATCACAAAGGACACTGTCCACTGCATTTTTTAGAAAAGAAATAATAGGCCATAACACAGTCTGTCTCAAAATTTTCACGGTGACCCACATTTGTCACCAAGGAGGTTTATCTGTAAGTGTTTACAAGTTCCATGAGTCAAGTTAGATTCAGATAAGATGATTCTCCCACTCTCCCCTCTGGTGATTATTTTCTTCTGGCTTTCTTGCTCTTCAAGTGTTATCTTTTCCCATTAAACACACAGTGATTCTCTATAATGGTACCAAACTTACCTGAAAGTATCACAAACCCTGCTAAATGTTTGCTAATAAGGCAATTGAAGTTCTCCAAACAGTGAGAAACCCGTTCTTGCATTTCCTGACCCTTTGGCCAAATGCTAATTTTATTGTTCTAACAAGAAGTTAATGTGTGACAATAAACACACATTGAGAACATACTATGTGGTGAGTACTCTGCTAGGTGCCAGCAAAGCACAGTAGTCACCCATCCTCAAGGGAATTACCAACACAGAGAGCTGTAGTGCTTATGCTCCTGTCCACAGAGTGCCTACTGGAGCCTGCCCTGTTCCTGAGAGTGATGTGCAGTGTCAATGGAGCACTGGGTCTAGGTTGACAGATAATAAATAGGAAGCCACAAGTACAAACTGAGAAGTATCTTATCAGGGCAAAGCACAGGCTAGAATTAGGCTCCCGGCACCTGTCAAGGGAGGAAGTCTATGTGGTTAGCACAAACAGGCAAGGCCCCCATGAGAAGGCAAGGACTGGGCTGAGACCAGCGCAGGAGCAAGGGAAAGGTCATCCAAAGAACAGGGGGAAGGCGGGAGCGCAGAGGGAGCAGACAGAATGAAAGTCCCACGATGGGAACAACTTACCTGTGTACAAGAAGCAGAAAGTAGCCCACTAAGGCTGAAACAAGCAGGACGGGTCATGTGAGATCCCAGAAGCAACCAGGGGCAACTTCATATACATTACAAGCCATGACCAAGCGTATCTATGCCTGCTATTCTTCTGCAGTGGGAGATCACTAAAGAATTTTAAGATGTAGTATATAGTTTCAGTTGAAGTCCGCACTGGACACTGTGCTAGCCAAGTGCTGGAAGTGTGAGCAGTCATCTAGATCTGCAGTCCCCCACCACTGGGCCACAGACCGTGGGTGGCCTCTTAGGAACCAGGCTGCTCAACGGGAGGTGAGCAGCAGGAGCAAGGCTTCATCTGTGTTTACAGCTGCTCCCCCCAACACTCACATCCCCCCTGAGTTCCACCCCCTTCAGATCAGTGGGGACGTTCGATTCTTAAAGGACTACGAACCCTCCCGTAAACCACGTATGGGAGGGATCCAGGCTGCATGCTCCTTCTGAGAATCTCGCGCCTGATGACGGAAGGCGGAGCTGTGATGTCCTCAACCCATCTGAAATCATCCCCCTACCCTCACCCTGGAAAAATAGTCTTCCATGAAACTGGCCCCTGGAGCCCAAAAGGTTGGGGACTGCTGATCTAGAAGGAATGTGGGGAGAATAGGAAAGCATCAGTCCCTCCAGCGCCACCACTAGGAGGGGCCTGCAGCTGGAGACAACTGGAGTGATCCTGATTAATTTGAGAGAAGGTGGGCTGCCCGGTGGATTAGAACAGAGAGCAGTGAGGAATAGGGAGGAACCAAGAATGGAGCCCATGTCTCTGACTCCAGCAAACATGTGGGGAGAGAAAGGGACAAACACATTGTAAGAAGGAAAATCTCCTCAATTTTTATTGAGACCTTTCCATAAATAATTACCTTACAGGAAATTACATTCTAACAGGGTTGCCTATCAGCAATCTGGAAGACTGCCTTGTAAGCTTCCCTGACTCCGGGAATTAAACACGGGGGGGAGAGATGCCATCATTCTTGGTTCACTTTGTTCTCTGTACAACAGGCTTCTAGTATTTAATGTACCTGGCAGAGTAGCCCAAGGGGTAAATAAGGCCCCAAAGAAGTTTTCCTTCTCCTCCTCCCAGCCTGGACTTTGCCTGGCACCAGCACAGGCTGCACAAGGATGCAGCTGAGTCTTTAGCAAACCTTACCTTGGAGCGAGAGATGAATAGCCATCTTAGGGTACCCTATCATGCTGAAATTGGGGTGCATTTTAGTCGTTAATGTGGCCTCCAAATGATTCGCCTGACTGAGAGTAATTAAAAAGGAGGCAAAGTCAAGACTCCACCCCAAAAAAGAACAACCTAAGCCACTCACAGTATTTCAAATTCCCCTTGCCAATGGTTGATTCAGGAATGGGTATGGAACCCAATTATAATCAATTCAAAGTGAGTGAGGGAAGAAAATCTGTCTAAAGGCTTGAGAGAATGTGTCCCTGGGTCCTAACAAAGAAACACAAGGGCGACAGCCCTTTCTTTGTCCCCTGGATACTGTTATGTCTGATGTAGCCACCTTGTTCATAGCCTAAAAGGAGCCATTGAGAAGAAGGCAGAATTCAGAGAAAGCACACAATAGCCCAGAGCCCCCCACCTTCCCTGGGGGGCTTCCCTGCTCCTCGCCTCCCTATTACGTGGGATAATAAAGTTCCTCATTGATAAGCCCATGTGGGACGAGTTTCGTGTTGCTGACAGTACACATATCCTTTCTGATAGAGCAAAGCCCAAGGATTTAGGAAAGAATCAATCTATATGACTCACTCAGATTCATGAAAAAGCAAACCCCCTTGAAGGCTCTAATAGATTTTTAAAATACTGTACATCCCTATTTTGTGAAAAACAAGTATATTCTTTCAAGATTCTATAAATAGGAATCAAGGTGACTAAATTTAATAACAAGATCTTTCCAGCGATTCAACACTTTCCAATAATGTTTTCTATGCAATTGTTGAACAACTCTCAAAAAGAAGCGAGAGAAATGCAAAAATTTCAGTCATAAAAGAAATGTGGAAATATAAAAGTAAGAACATACCGAAAGCCATCCTTTAGTAAATAACCCCTGAAAAACAGAAAAATAAAGGAGTCTACAATAAAGGTAATTTTCTTTCTCTCTCTCCCCTGTCTCTTGATTTATGAGCTACCAAGTCAGATGAAAAGTAGAAACAGTACTATTGAAGTTAAGAGGGGAAAATTATTTGGAGGACACCTCTGAAGTGGTAAACAGCAGGGAATTGTTTGAGCATCAGAGATGTCTTTCGATGGCACGTTATGAAGAGAAAAGACTTTGTGGGCTTTGTGGGCCCCAAATCCTGGAAAGAGAAAGTCACAAGAGCAGCAAGAGATTAAGGTCGATCACAAGATGTACAGAAAGTATTTAAAAAAAAAAAAAAGGCTTTCTTGTATAGGGGAACACTGACGGCCCTGGGAACAGAGAATGACCTGGACCAAAAATACCAAGACGCTTAGTAGGAAAAGAACAGTGCTCCCTGTTTACAACACAAGTCACAGTGGGTCCCCATCCACGGCGCGCTGACTTCCTGTCTCAGAGAAATGACAGCTGGAGTCGTGCAGGGCCCGGTCACGGTAAGTTCCGCACATTTTAGATTTGGGTCATGATAGAGCCAGTTAATTTTTCTGGTCATTCACAGAACTATCACTTTAGGTCTAACTACTATGAGACTTAGGATGTTTTTGAAATATTTGAACTTATGAAAACATAAAATCTTTCAACATCTCCATCTTCTAGGAAGTGAATAGGCCCCTAGCTTTTCTTCTTCTATTTTGTTTTCCTATTTTTCTTTTTGAGATTAAAAAAAAACCAATAAATTTATTCCTCTATTTTATACTATTTGTAGCAACTGTAACTTATCCTTTTAGCAAATTTCCCACTAAACTTAGTCAAATGGACCCACAGGAATGCTCACACCATGCGGAAGTACAGAGGAAAATACGATTTATTGTAACTGAAAAATATGAAAAGAATACATTTGCTTAGCAAATAAAGAGACATTTGGGGGGGTTGGTGGCATCACACTTACGGTGCATCTT